>ML100994.1:0-103070 GCA_003697995.1 Taxidea taxus jeffersonii
ATATATATATATATTCACAAAAGACTAAAGCTCATCTAAATTGTCTCACGGGGACACTGCTGCCATATAAACAGTCATGAATACTAAGGAGAAAAAAAAAGTTAGGGGTCCCAAAAAAAAAAGTCAGTTAGTAAGAAAATCCACCGCCTCCTAAGCCACATGTTGTTTCTAATCACCTCCACAAAACTCCTCAGCTCATATATTTCCTCTGAAATTGCAGGCCCACCCAGGCTATAAAAGCCCGTGAAGGGAGAAGGGGTGTGGCAAAGGCAAAGAAAAAAACCGAGGTCGGTATGGTCCTCTCTCCTTTATTTCTGGAGCCCTACTGATTCTCCAGGTCTTTCCTCCCTTCTTATGTCACAGGCAGTGTGATACCAGGAATATGAGCAGTGGGAAGTCCCCTCCCCCACCTCTCAGGAACTGTGAGATCTTCAACAACATCATTTCATATCCCTAAACATCAGTTTCCCAATCTGTTAAATCAGAATAATAATAACCACTCCCTCAGGGCTAAATATAAAAATATCTATAAAAACCTAAAGATTCGGATTTGTCATTCCTTCCAAAATCTTCTCTAACTATAGTTCACAGTATAATTTAAATGAATATTAGAGCATTAACCCAGGGACAGCTCATTCCTTTTTGGGGATGTGAAAGCTGAAGCAAATTGCATCTGGGTAAATCACATATAAATCATTACCAAAGAATCTGGTCATATCTGAAAAAAAAAGGAAAACAGAGGTTCAGGAAAGATCCACTCTTTTGTTTGGGCAACAATCAATGCACCCTTAGGAGGGCCAAAAGAACTTTGGTTAAAAGAAAACAACCAGATTTGCACATGGCTAACAGCCTTTCCATCTTAAAATGTTTAAACAATAGGACAATTTACTCTGTCAACATAGGGAGGGTGACCACTTTTAAATAAGTGTTTTTTTTTTATTTAAAAATTCCTATTATTCATTCCTATTATATGGTAAGTGACTGCCTCCCTCTAAAGCCCCAAAGCAGTATTATAAAAGGCATGATCACCTTCCAGGTCACTCTCCAAACAACACCAAAAGATCCCTCATTCTTGACCTTGAACTATATAAAGGTAGCCTATAGTTAATAATGTTCACTCTTTTGCCATTATTTATAGTTCGCTTTTACTTTGGTCAGTAATCAGTCTATATAAATGAGCCCAATCCCCTTAAAATTCTCCATGCATGCTGTGCTCTCCAAACTTTATTTATCAGAGCCCAGGATGGTTGGCCTGATTTTAGAAATTAGTATGCAAATATTTATGTTTTGCCTCTTTCATTTCATGAGACATCATAGGATATTTTTTAAATCAAATATAAAAGTTAAACTACTAAAAAAAAATGCAACCCATGAGATCACGGCCCACAGAAAAATAAGATAAAGCACAGAGAAATCAAAGACAAAAGAAGACTGTGGAAAATAAATCCCACTTGACAAATGAAAGACTATTCTCTTATATCTTTCATCAAAGTAATGCAGACAATTAATATTTCATGTTCTGTATGAAGAGGATGGAATTTGACCCATAAATGTTGGAAACACACCTTATTCATTTATGATCCACTAATAACAAACATATATTCAGATAACAAATACATTATTGTTCATGAAAGAACCCCAAATTAAAGGGTGAGTCTAAGTCCAAGTAAATACAGAAAAGCTGCCAAAACTGTGTTTGTCTCTTAATGATCTCATCTGTTTTCATCCAAACAATTTTGAGTTTTTTCAAATTAAATTAATCTTTGCCCTCTTGTTAGGCTATTTGGATGAAATTTATAACCTCTTTAACATAATATAATCTCAGAAGTACACTGAAATACTTGCTTGAGAAGAGCTAGTTATAATTTACTTACTTTTCTGTTTTAAGGAATATTTTGACTTCATAAGAGTTAAAAACAATTTGGTAAACAGTGCCATCCCATAAATACCTGGCATGTAGATCAGTAAATACTTGTTAAATGAATGAATGAAACATATAAGAAATCTGACTGAAGCAAACAGGAACACAAATGCACACATGCATACACACACACACACACACACACACACACACAACCTTTCTAAGAATTCTTCTGAAAATATGAACTTTTATATTTCTATCTGGAAGCAGATCTATCCTACAACTTCCTTTTCAATATTAACATCTTTTTCAGAGAAAAATAAGTCGAAGTCATGATAGGATTCTTTTTTCTATTATTATTAACATATAATGTATTATTTGTTTCAGGGCTTGATAGGATTCTATTACATTTCTATCTGATCCTTTCTCCCTTCCCCAAACAATAAACAAATCAACAAAAGCTTATTCCAGATTTGTTTTAATTCAGTAGGTCTAAAGGACAGCCCAGAAACTGGCATTTTATCAAATTCCCTAAATGATGATGAGTGGATGATAATGTCTAAGAACTATTTCATGTCTTTGTCTATACCATGACCTTCACCTGGGAGCTTTCCCTTGAACAGCCCTCTTTGGATGTAATTAACTCCTTGTTCATCCAAGTGAGCTGCCCCTTCTGGAAAGCCTTCCCTGGAACACTTCCCAGTCCCTTGTGCACAAGCGGTCCTCCTTCCCTTAGGTCTGGCATAGCTTCCCTAGAGAACTTCCGCAGGGAATGCTATTCCTCCTCCCCTCAGTAGAGCAAGCTTCTTGAGGGCATGGACACTTTGGCTGAGCCATGGGTCACTAACACCTCGAAAACGAATGATTTAACTTCCCTGGGCCCTTAGTTACTTCATATGTAAAATGAAAAAGATAGAAATTACCTCACCACTCTGAGTACCAAGTGGTGAGTGTAAACCAACTAACCCAGTATCCTGCATTTCGGAAAAACAAGTCCCTTTGGGACTACTACTCTGAAGATAATAGGGAGGCCAAGGTCTGAAAACCAATCTTCAATTCCACACCCACAGGATGTCGAGGACACTAACTGAAAGGGAAAGCCCATGGCTTTTACAAGCCTTGGAGTCAGAGGTCTTGGGAGATACAAGCAGGTTCCACTTTTAACCACACCGGAAGGCGATCCGTGTATAAAAGATTGTGTTTTCCTATAGGAACAACGTCCATTGTCAGAAATGTGTGTTCACACATTTCTCATCAGCAGCCTGGGCTCAAACAAAGAATGGGAATAACTTGGAAGGACCCTTAAAGAATGGGCATGGTCATAAAGACCAAGATTCAATAAATATAAACATCTGTAATTATTTAAAGGAATGAAA
Organism: Taxidea taxus jeffersonii; assembly: GCA_003697995.1. Lineage (NCBI taxonomy): Eukaryota > Metazoa > Chordata > Mammalia > Carnivora > Mustelidae > Taxidea > Taxidea taxus. The sequence goes on from ML100994.1 coordinate 3,238, forward strand.
TTAGGCCCCACATAATCATAAATAAGCTATGAACACTAACTACAGAAGTGGCCAAATATATGACAGCACACGTAGAATAAAATACAAGCATAAACATAGACATTGCATAATATGGGATTTTTATGTGTCCCCAACTTCGTTAAGAGACAGTCCAAGAAAGAATGAGCTGATAATATGCCTTCTCTTCTCCACATATTAGAAGTATCAAAACAAACAAAAAGTGATAACCTCGGAGTACTTTCAAATGCTTCAAATGCAGAGTATGTTGATGATTAGGATGACAAAGATACTAATAATGGTACTTCTCATTGAAAGATCAGTCTTGGAAATATGAGGCAAGGAAAACATTTCCCCCCTTTCTTTATCTAGCCTTTATTCTAAATTTAGTCAACTTCCAAACTGCAGTTTGGCAGCTTTGGGCCAAATTCTGTGAAAATAGTATCATTTGAGTTTTAACATGTTGACAACTGTCAGTGCTTTCTAGAATACCCTGAAAAGTACGAAAGCAATTGATAGCCCTCAGCTAGGTTCTTCACACTTGCTACCATTTCTCACTGAACCACAAAAAGGGGAAGGAAAATATCCCCTGTACTAGGACGTAAGTGGAGAACAGGGAAGAACTGGGATACGAGTATCCATGTGGCAGTCGAAAATGAGGAATCGTCAGGAGTGAGGAATCGGCAGGAGTGACAGGGCAGGATTTTAAGGTGAAGCCAGCCAACATGTCTAAATGTTGCCAGGTTTAACACTAGCTCTCCCTCCTCTCGTCCATCACCTTTCAGGAAGGGAGGACTTAAAAACTATGAGGAGAATAAGAATGGAGACTAGTTTTGCCTTTTTTGGAGCCCTCCAAATAATGTCCTTTTCAACTGAGCATTTGTATGGCTCCCCCATGGCACATCGATTTCCAGGTTTCTGTCCTTAAAAAACACACACGTGTCTACAATAGTCATGGCAAGCTGGTTCCTTTCTTAGCAAATAACCGAAAATCTAAACATCTCTCAGTGGGGAGATGTTACATTAAATTACTCTACATGAATGCTATAGAATCCATACAAGTGTTAAAAAGCATGAACTATCACAGGAAAGTTCTTCTGTCCTACTATAGTTGAAAAAAAATTTTTTTTAAAGATTTTATTTATTTACTTGAGAGAGAGAGAGTGAGTGAAAGAGAGAGCATGAGAGGGGAGAGGGTCAGAGGGAGAAGCAGACTCCATGCTGAGCACACAGCCCTATGTGGGATGCAATCCTGGGACTCCAGGATCATGACCTGAGCAGAAGGCATTGTTTAACCAACTGTGCCACCCAGGCACCCCTGTTGAAATATTTAAAAAAAAAAAACTATAAAAGATGATTTATGTAAAAATAAGCCATACATATGAAATTACATATATAGGTATATGCGTATATGTATGAATAAATACATAATAAACTAAAAAAGTTCTGGGAAAGAACCAATAAATTGATAAGAGTTGTTATTTCTGAGAAGGGTGGATTTTTGTAGTTCAAATAAGACTTTTTTCCCTTCTGTTTAAATTTTTTGGTATGAAAATATATTAATGTAACAGGTACCAAACTGAAGTTAAAATTATATAATTATGCTAGAAAGAGAAAGAGGAAGAGAGAAAAGTCCCAACAAGTGATGGAAGGTGGGTTAGCAATTCTGGGGGATTGAGCTCTTTCCCATTTATTATGCAACTAAATAACTGGGAACAAGTTTTGATAACTATTCATCAACCTTAAACATTCGAGTTATATTTTTTTGGCCACTATCTATTTTACTTTATCTCTTATACCATCATTGTAATAATACACAATTTTCAAATAAGAGGAGTACATAGAGTCAGAGAAACATGATGGCCTCATGGCTACAAAGTGCAAAGAGATTTTTCATCTCAAAGATGTGTTTGTCAGAGTAGGTATCAACCAACATGGTTCTCATTCCCTCAACAAGAAGGCCCACCCTCTGTCTTCCTGTCCTTTCTTCATCTGGTAGCAGTGGTTCTCAAGCCTCACCCCCCATGAGAGGGCCAGTAGAGAGCTGGAAATGTAGACCCAGGGACCCAGGCCCAGGGCTTCTGATACAACAGGCCTGCAAGCCTGCTGGTGAGGCCACACTGTATGCTCCATCTCCATCATTTTCTAGCTCTGTGACCTTGGGAAAGTCACTAAACCCCTCAGTGCTACCATTTTTTCATTTGCAAAATGGCACTATGGTAGTGCCTGCCTCCCTAAGCTGTGGAGACTTCATGCCTGGCTCTGAGTAAGGATTGCCTGTAGCAGGTGCTGCTATTTTGATGAAGAGGATGTTGATCTCAGTTACGATTATTATTAGGGGGTAAGGCTCAGGAATGTACATCTAACAAGTGATTCTGTAGTCCACTGCATTTTGAGAATTATTGCTTACACTCATGATTCCGTCAGATAAGAGAAAGGACCAACAAAAAACAATACTCAAGGGAAAATCAAAGCAGCGAGCCAACTTTCACTACTGCTTCACCCAGTCAGCAATGCTGGATTTCACCTTCCTGGATGCCTGGCTCTTCTAGAAGGGCTGTCTCTCTGCTGGGAGGCCTGGTAGATCCACACCGTCTACCCATCCCACCAGGTCGGATATGTGCTGTTCTCACCTCTCCAACAGTCCTGACCACATTGTGGCCTAGTGTGTTTGGTGAGCAACTTTATAATGAGCCTTAGGTGGTACCCCTGAATATAAATGCCCTTCAAAATATAGATGAATTAAGTCCATCAGCTCTCTGCTTACCATGTGTTAACTCATCCAAAACCAGATGTTCCCTTTCTTTGCTAAGGAAAATTAATTGCTTATTATTCCCTGATCCGATCAAAATTATGTGACCCTGAGACAATCTTGCCTAAAGATCATTCTGCTCTAAAATACAGTATTATTGACAAAAATTCTCACTAATACAATTCCTTCCTGAGTCACCCTCCTTGAATCAGAAAAGTCAAAACCTGCAGTGTTGGCATGGAGGACGATGTTTGAAAGAGGACTTAGAAGAAACAAAGCTACTATCTCCGAATTTCCGCCGCACACTAAGGGTTTGTTGTTGTTATTGTTGTTCCCCCGTGTGAACAAAGGGCACAAAAGGGTTAAGGAGAGGTCCATCCAGATTCCTTTGGAAACCAAACCCAGAGCTGTCTGTGGGTTCACACTAATGTCTTCTCTTTACCCAGAGAACGCTCCTCTTGATTCTCTCTTTCCAGTTCTTACTTCACTTACTTCCTTACTTCACCTGATCTTTGGTTTCAGCTGTTTGTCTTTAATCTTGCCCAAAGCTAAAATCCAAGATACAACCTCGATGCCCAAAAATGGAAAACGACCCAGTGAATGGTATTACCTTCCCACAACGGAATTATTTGTACCCATCAAGGGCCAATATTTCCAAATAAGTTGAAAAGATATTATGCCCTGAGGTTAAGTGGAAATTTTTTTTTAAAATAATGCAATGTAAGTTCTAAGATATCAGCTAAATAAACACTTTTACACAGGAAAAAATACAGAAAGAAATATTCCAAATATTAACAATTGTAACTTTTGGGTGGTGGGATTGTGAACACATCTATTTTCTGCTTTCCCACAGTTCAGACTATTTTTCAAAGTTTCTTCTATGAGCATATGTTACTATTCTGATCAGAAAAACATAAACTAGTAGCTAAGAGCAAATACAGTTGTGTCTCTTAAAATCCACAAGACAAATACTATGTGATAGAGCAGAAATAGAGAAAATGAAGTGGGTAACTCTAACATCAACCACCAGAGCTTGAGAAGTCTGATGCATTCATGAGTCTCTCTCATGTAGGACCACCTCAGGGCACGCTGGGGATTTTGATCTCCCCCAAAAGGCTGATACCATTATCAGAAAGGTATCTCAGGACATTGAACTTGCTGGTCTATTCTTGGGCCCAGTTTAATTTGAAGAAGCTTATCTTCTTAAGCTCAAAAGACACTCAGGAAACGCATGTGTCTTGGGTGTCTCCCTTGGAAGATTAGGATAATCAGAGGGAAGAATGATGATGATGATGCAGGAAACAGCAGGACAATCAGGAAAGACAGTGACACACTACAGCAACAGAAAGTTCCCTTCTGTACCACAGTTAACGGGCAAACAGAACCAAAAGCCTTGGGTATGTTCCCTTAACACATGACACTTCCATTCTGTGGTGTCCAACTGGCCTCTCGCTGGCAAGGCAGCCTTGCTAATCACGGAAAGATAGAGATGACAAACAAGCAGTTTAAAAATGAAGAGTGAAAAGAGGAGCTTCTTTAAGATGAAACAACAGTAAGTTGGACACACATTGGCTTGCTAATCTGTTTTCGCTGGAATCACTTTATCTGACCATCTGCTTGGGAGATTGCTGACAAATGAACATTTCAGGCCTTGCATTGATAGCTCTTGGAAGTCACATGGGTAAAACATCTGACTCCCAACTCATAGGAAGGGGGTGATAAGTAAATGGCTGATGAGAAGGCTCTGAAAAAATATCATCCACCCTATTTGTCCCTGTCCCAAAAGGCTTCAGAAGGTATGTTTTTTAACCCTAACCCTAACCCAAGCCTAACAAGTATTTCAAGAGTACCTACTATACTTACATTAACTGAGAAATGCTTACCCACCGTGCTAAGCACTTTGAATGGAGACCTTCCCACTCAGTTCCCTCCAACACAGTTACTATCCCCATCTCATGGGAGGGAACTGGGGGAGACAGATTCCAAGTCTGCACCTGCTCAAGTGGAAATGTGGAAATGCTCAGTGGAAATTCCTGGGCTGCCATAATAAATTACCACAAGTTGGTGGCTTCAAACAATAGACATTTATTCCCTCATAACCCTGGAGACCAGGAACCCCAAATCAGGGTTTTGGCAGGGCCACACTTCATGTGAAGGCTCCAGGAAGGAGCCCCTCCTTGCCTTCTCCTGCCTCCTGGTGACTCCAGGTGCTCCTGGGCTTATGATGGCATAACTCTAATCTCTGTCTCTGGTTTTATTTTGCTTTTTTAGTTTTTAATTTTTTTAACAACTATTATAATTTGCTATGATAACCATGGTTATTAATAAGTAATTGGGCATTAATTCTTGAAATGTGGATTTTATGTAATACTGTGTTTTGAAGTGTTCGCAGGATCTTTGTTCAATATTGAGACTCATGGGATGTCATTAAAAATGGGCTCTAGAATGTTATGAGACGAGTAAGTCATGGAGATGAGTGGCACACACTGGGACTAGAGTCAATGGCACTGTATGGTGTGTACTTGCATAGTGAGGAGATGGTAGCGACACTTGTGAACAGAGCAGAACACAGAGTGTGGTGAACCACAGAGAACCACTGTGCTGTACCCTTCAAACTAAGGTAACTTTGTGAGTCAACTATACTTCATTGAAAACCCATTTTTTTTCATGGGCTTTGGTTGACCTGGTATCTGTAGAGTTCTTCTGATGGTTCTTTAAGCCTCCCCACCCACCCCCCCCAAAAAAGTGTATACTCCTCTGGGGGATAAAAATCACCTGGTACTAGGTCAAGATCTAGTTTAGCGGTTTCCCCAACCAGAGTCTTGGGAGTTTTTTTTACAAAAATAGATGCCCAGCCCCCTCCCCAGAACAAATGAATCAGAGTCCCAGGGCACAGAGCAGAGGTATTTCTATCTGCCTCTCTCATAATATGGCTGTCTTCTCTGTGTGTGTGTCTGTCTCCTCTTCTTGATGTAAATACACCAGTCATACTGGATTTGGGGCTGCCCTCAACCAGTATGACCTGATCTTCACTAATAACACTTGCAAAGATCCTATTTCCAAATAAGGTCACGTTCTGAAGTTCCTAGTGGACGTGAATTTTGGCAAACACTCTGCACCCAGGACTGCAGGATTCTGGCATGGCCCTGTGACTCCAGGGCCCACATCCTGAGCTGTGGTGCTCTTGGGGCCTCTGGAGGGCCCCACTCTGTTCAACAATACCCACACACACACCAGATGATGTCAGAGCTGCCCTGGCTCCCATCCCCAAGGAGCTAGCAGTTTACTGAATGCACGTGAGGTGATGAAGGAGGAAAAGCACATCACCGAAGTATCTGTGTGGACTTCCGTGTGCTACAGAAACCTAGAGGGGAAGGGACGAGGGACAGCCAGGGGCCTTGAGCATCTGGACCCCTGCGGAGGAGAAATCTGAGCTGAGGCCAAGAGGCAACACTAGGAAGAGCAGGCTCAGAAGAGAGTGCATGCACTGGAGGACCATGGAAAAGTTGGGATAAGGATATGTTTGAGAGGTTCCAAAGGCAAAAGAAGGAACTTTGATTCAATTTGGAAGGAAAGAAAAAAAATTAATAGGGGCCACAACGATAACTTCATTTGTTGTGGCTTCATTTAAAGACTCCTCTGGCAGAGTAAGGCAGGGCAAAGCCTAGAAAAATGGCTGCAACTTCTAGACAGAATAAGCACCCATGGGTGCTGCACCCACGTTTGCAGCTTCTCTGCCACACTTCAACAGCTTGATTGGAAAGTAAATTGAACTTGCAGGTGTCCACCATAGTTTCATCCCTCCGTCAGCAGAGTCCCCGTTGCTACCAACTTCCCCAAACTCACAGAAACAGACACACACACTAGCTTTTCTCCAACACTCACTCGCACCCCAGCCAAGAGCTGAGTGAAGAGGAAGGTGAGAAAAAGAGAAATAAAAATGCCCAGAGCAGCAGCCAGAAGAGAAGGCAGCAGAGACATAAATCACCTTTGCACCGCTCACAGCAGGCTCCCCTCTGCTTGATGGCAAGGGCACAGTCTCTCGACAGCACGGGGCACTTCTCTCTCTTACAGGTCACTTCCTTGTTCTAGGCAGAAAGAGACAAGAGACATTTCAAAGAAACTCCAAACAGACCCCCGTATCCTGACACAGGTTTTTGCTAGCCTCCCTCTTCCTATCTTGCTTTCATTTTGGCAAGAAACACTCATGCGAGCATTCTTCTCTCTCTCTGGAACAGAAATTTTCATCCAGAAACACGGGACTTTTGAGATTAGGGGCATGTGAGCAGGGAATGAAAAGTCCCCTCTTTAGAAACCAATGCCACCTAGATAACTGAGCATGCCAAGAGCAAAGCTTTCTCCCACTCTGTTCTAAGGTTTCTTTTCAGTACACACTACAGAAATGATAATATTTGTGTAAATCATATTTTGCCCATTGGGCTACCTGGGCCAGGACTACATCGTGAGAACAAAAATATTTGCACACAGCCGTCCAACAATCCTTAATAGTACAGTGCATTAAAAATGCAGCAATCTAAAGTTCCAACTCAAATAATGACAAAGTTGAGTATTGAATCAGCTCAGAAAGAGAAAAAATAATATTCCTCATGCCAAGCAGAGACACGGTCGTCAGTATTTTATAGCCACGGGACAGCTGCATTATATTAGCACTTATGCTAATGAAGTGTGGTGAGTATTTGCATCTTCGGTTTTATCCTGAAAGGTTAGCTGTTAAAATGTCTCAGAGAAGATCCAACCATGATGTGTATGCCTGTTTGTACACAGGCTGGATCCACGTGCACCGAACATACTATGTCACAAAACTTAGTAAGATCTGAGCTTCAGTAAGTTTCTTCAAGATGCTACATGCCAAGTGCTACGGCTTTCATTCCTGTGAGATAAGTATTATTACTATTCCCAGTTTATAGACAAGAAAACTGCTGCTCAGAGAAAGTGTAAGATCTGAGTAACCAACTCTCTACTTTTCTGCCTTTCTGGTGTCTGTGATGAGACGGGGGACTCATGGAGCTAGCCTCATTTACCCCTACAGTCCTGTAGTCCTCACCCTAAGCTGTAAATCAAGACGCCTGTGTGGTACTTCACAAAGACTGGCACTGTCCCCCCCACCCTCCTAGTGGGAGCTCAGATCTGACTGATCCTAAGGACCAGGCCTAGATGCTTCCTCAAGCTCTCCAGGTAATTCCACTGTGCACCCAGGGCTGAGAACCACGACTCTGCAAAGAGCATTCTCGTGCCCAGTGAGGCTGAGATGAGTTTGGGAGCTGTCCACAGTTCCTCCGTGATGGCAGACGTGCCATCTGAACCCCGTTGTCCCAGCTCCAAGTCCTCCCAGGTTCCTTCCCTCACCCTCTCCTTTCATAAGGATAGTGGAATCAAGACTACCTGCAAATCACAGGCCTTCAGTGGATTCTCATGATTTTTCTTAAATTACAAACGTAATACACAGTATGGTCACAATTCAAATTAAAGAGATCTGTTTTAAAAAATTAAGAGTGTCCCTCCACTACCACTAAAGTAATCATGAACAATGTCCAGGTGTATATGCTGTTTGGCATTATTAACAGTGACTTCATCTGGCACAGTACAGTTCCTGCAAGCTGTCGTTTGATACCGACGCCCCCACATCAAGACGCCTGTGAAGTGAACATGCTTTCTAAGCAGAACATCTGTCAGGATGGCTCATGCAAACCTGGCTGCAGCTTCAGGGGAGGACCACCCCCAAGTGCATCTCCTCTCTGAAGGGAAAAATCCTCAGGCATGGGGAATTCGAAGCTCAAAGGGCGGACACAGTGGGTGTGAGTCACAATTTGGGGTCTGATAAATAAGAAGATACACACTTTCTTAAATATAGGAACTCTTTGCTAAATTAGAAACCTGGGAGCCAGTCAAAATCTATAACAGGATCCCAAGATTCATAATAAATAGCTTGTAACTACAGTCCAGCACAAAAGTTATTCCAACCAGATGGTTTGTAGCTTCACATCTGGAATTTTTTTTGTACACACACACACACACACACACACACACACACACACCCCAAATCTAAACTTTAGCTGTAGGTTTAGTGGGGGATTTCCCCCTTCTAATAACATTTGGAGTGGTTTTTTTTTAATATTCTACCAAACTGCCATATCTGCTCATTTCCCTGGTGTCTGGCTGGCATGGATATGAAGCACATGCTTAGACTCCCAGGCCCTCGAAGAAAGTACAAAAAACTACATAGAATTGCTCATAGGACCCTGATTCCTCTGTCTCCTTAATTGAGTCCAGCAGCTACAGAGTCAATTTAAGCACAGGTTAATTAAGACCACTTGTTGCTTTCACTGATTTTGCCAAGAGACAAAAGCACTGGGCTCCAGCCAGTGGCTCTGGTGAGAAGCAGCGTACACAAAGCCATGCCTGTAGGAGTCCATCCCAACCGGCCTCCTCATCTTCCTGTGTGCCAAGTGTCCTTTGCTCTGAGGCAAGGCCATGGCTCATTTGGTTCACTTTTCCACTCAAAAAACCTTTTCTGGTGCTGATCCATACTTACCAAACACGTTCCATGTACCAGGCTCTGCACTAAGAATTTTATATGCATTATTTCACACACACACACACACACACACACACACACACACACACATCCACATCACCCCCATGTTACAGATGGGGAACCAAGGTTAAGATACTTGCCCACTCATCACGGAAAAGGCAGATCTGGAAGGCAAAAAGAGGTCTGACTCCAAAGGCAAACATTTAAATGATGCACTTTGCAACTTCCCAGGCACTCAGGATACGCACAGGAACAAAACAATGTCCAGGCCCAGAGGCCCCAGGGGAGATTGGCACCCCCCTCCCTTGTGGTGCTGCAGGAGTGAAATGAGCTCTTGAAAAAGAGCAGGATAACACCACAGGGCTGTGTCATCACCAGCCACGGGAGGGTCTACAAATACCAGCTGTTTTCTGGTCATGAGGAAGGTTATGCCATTTTGGATGTTGATAGGGAGCTGTGCCTATCACACCTCTGAGAGCCAGACTGCCGTCCTTGAACAAACTTGGGTTTGAAGGTCCCCAAATCTAAGCAACAGAGAAGAGTGGTAGAAAAGCACTGGAGGAAAACGTCAGAACATTCTAAAACAAACGGACCTAGCCGGTGTAGAAGAGTAATAAACCTTATCACATTTTTCATCCCCAGTCTCTGTCTCCTGGTGCTTATCGCTTTCTAGGGTCAGCCAGTTTGTGATTTACCTGCTGTCAAAGGGGTTTGCCTTATTGCCTCCTTTCTGAAAGACCAAATATATCAAAATCCAAAACACAGCCTCTGGAGACATGTGAAATGAAGTGCCAACATGCAAAAGTAAAAGAGGGGCATTGGGAGGAAAAAAAGAAAAAGTCTACATGGCTGGCAACAAAGCTCTATAAGGATGTGAGCCAAACCACAGCCTCAGCCACAGCCAAGTTCAAACCGGATTCCAGCAGCCAGCTTGCTGTGGCTGCATTCTGCCACTAGGTGGTAGCACAGAGTTCCCTGGGCTTCGGAATTGGGACCATGAGACCTGATAGTGGCTCCCGACATTTTTTCAGTGTCTCGTGTGGAGGGACACAACCTCTCACTGAAGGGGGTTATAGAGAAGATAGCACATCACCACTGTGAGATTTTCCTGTCTGCTTTCTGCAACTAGAAAAACATGTTTTTGACATGTTTTTGTTCTATTTCAAGCCAATGTCTTGAAGATATTTTTTTCTAAGATTCTTCCAGGACCAATCCTATTATGAAATATGGAAAGTATTACCTGACCTTTCATTTATATTTAAAAAATAACTTAAAAAATAGAAATCTGGAGGGGAAAACACAGCAAATAGGATGAGACTGATCAGGGAGAAATGTCAGCTGGCAGATACTCTATTTTTAGACTATGAAACAGCATCACAGATCTTTGGAAATAAGAATAAAAACAAAAATACCGGTGCCCTGCCTGCTGAGACTCCAGAGCCGTGTTGGGAAACTGGTAGACCCCACAAGTCTCTTCCTCTAGAAGATGGCATTATTTTCCTTCAGTCGTTGTCTCTTATGAAAGCAAAGCCTGCCTTGGAGGCAAACAGCTGTCACTTGGCAAACCAGCAAATTCTAAGTGCCAGATCCCTTTTCAGAAAATCAAGAAGGCTGCAAAGTTGTCATACTTCTTTCTGCCCAATGAAGAACACTCAGTATGTCAATGAAGCCCACAGGCCAGGTAGCATCAGAGAGGAGATGAAGGGGCTAACAGTGGCTCTCTTCCTTAAATTAGAAACCCTGCAGGCTCTCCCTTCCTCCTCCATAGATGCAAATGCCCCACTCTCACATCATCATTGTAGTCTTATTTGGGGATGGGCTTATAGATTGTGCTGCCCTCAAGAATCCCCCTTCCCAAATGCAAAAAATCCTTGGGGGTGAACCAATATTAACCCTGAACAGTCTGTTCCCTCATCATCAGCTACTGGCAGCGGATGGATGCCCACTACGACGACTCTCAGAAGTACAGGAACTGAGCAGTGGAATTTATAGAGCAGCCGAAAAAAACCCAGGACTTGACACCTGTGCCATACTACTCCGTGCTGCTGGAGTGAGAAATCATGCCACAAATCTCCCCTCTAGTCTAGAAACTTATACAGTGTTGGAGGAAACAAGACATCAAACACTGCCAGGTCACACAAAAACGGCTGTGTAACTTCTGGCACCACGTGAGAATTTCACCTTGACTCGAGAGCCATTGTGGTCAGTGAGCACAGACACGGTGACCCTTCAGCAGATTATTTTTATCAGTGAATTTATTCGGAGTGCACACACAATGATGTTTCAGTATTTGAGATTCTTGAGACTGCTCACAGAGGAATTTGTTTTTAGGAATACTAATGTCTTGTGTCAAGCTTCCCAAGGAAGAAGGTAATCCAACATCAGCACATGTGTTCCCATTGGAATTTCTAGTCTCCCCATACATGAAGTCAAAGAAGTCAACTATTCCTTAAAGTTCCCCATTGTAACCCAATCCCAGTCCCAAAAGAGCCAAAGGGAACTTTACGGTGGTTTTGAACGCAGGTCACAATTTCTCCTAGGCAATATTATAAAACTTTTCATAAACAGAAGAATAATACTTCATGTTTACATAGCACTTTTCTTCTAAAGAGCTCTGCAGACATTATTTCATTAATCCTCACAGGTTTCTTAAGATTGCAGATGGGAGAATGGCACACAATAAAGTTAAGTGTCTCAGGTCCCTCAAAGAGCTAGCTAGCAGTAGACCCGGGAAAACAACCTGGTTCCCAGGCCTGGATTAAGGGGCCAGCCGGGGAGGTAAGTTGCTAAGGCACAGCATTAAAATTTATGGGTGTATCATATTAGAATTAGGTTAGCTCCCACTCTACTGTTGAGATTTTAGGAATAGACTAGTATGGAGCTGAGCTAGTCTGGAAATATCCGGAAAGAGACCACCCGGGTCAGACATGCCAGGTCTCCTGCCCTTGTTATACGGCAACCTGTTAAAGGTGCCATACAAGAGCTGCACCGAGACTTGGGCAAACAGACCTGAATGCAGAATGTCACAGTTCAAGTATACAAAGATGCAGGCAAAGGCTGAAAGAAAAGACCCTGAAGGGGCAGGTTCCATTGCTTGTCGGTGGCTTTGATAAATGGGACATAAAATACAGTGAGTCTTTCTCTACAACATACGGTCAGGGGAAATCCTTTGCAAGTGAGCAGGAGCACTCATAGAGGAGACAACACAAGTTTGTACCTGCTCCAGCCTGTCTCCTTTGGACAAAATCTGTTCTTAATCTCCGAGAAAATGATCATTGGGAGGGTGGGGGGATCTGAGATAGTTCAGTGGTTGCCAGTGGCAGTATTAAATTTGATTGATGATTTATTGTTTTAATTAAGCTTTTATTTACTTGTTCTTTCTTACTGATAGCACAATTGACTTCCCCATAACTCTTGCACAGAATGAGCTGGGGGGAAAAAAAAAGAGAGAGAAAGAAAGGAAAGGCAGTTTCCTACAAAGCCTTAGTATACATGATGAGGCTCGGAGCCATATCTCTCAGCCCAATCAAAGTATAAACAAAATGGAAAGAAAAAAAAAAAAAACTAACAAAACCATTTCTAAGGTGAGGAAGGGGTGTTTGATAGGGGAAATGACTCAAACTTCCCAGCAAAGAGAACTGTTTCCCAACCCCTCTTTTCTTCCTTCATCGAGTGAGGTCCTAAGACAGGTACAAGAAGTGGGAGGTGTCTGAGGGCAGAGTAGGAAAGGTGTCAGGTGTAAACGGCCCTTGCTTTTAATGTAAATTAGCATTTCCAGATCTTTCTGAACCTCCAACCTCCACCACTTTGGCAAATCCCTTCCAGAGCCAGAGCAAGAGAGCTGATCCTTTGCTAACCAAACAATGAAGTGGCATATAGTTTTCTGGGCAGTTTGATGAACAATTAAGAATAATAGCACCCAGCCTTTACAGAAAATCTACTATTTGCCAGACTGTGCTAAACATGTTTTATGTATTATGTCCTTTTTAACCCTTGCAACAAGTCTCAGGAAGGACCAATTTACCCCTTTTTCATGGATAAGAAAACTGAGGCACAGAGAATTTTAATGCTTACCCGGGTTTACACAGAGCTAGTGAGGGCAGAGATTTGAAGGCAGTATTCATGATACCAGAGGTTTGTGGTTTAACCACTATGCTGCACAGCTTGGTTCAGAGGCTAAGATGAGCCATCTCGTCCGCCTCGCTAGGACTCTAAATGTTTGCCTTTGCTAAGCACTCCCCATTTCCAGACCATTGTAAACGTTAGTGGTTTATGGTTTCATTTGGAACACATGAGTAAAAATAGTGCATTTTAAGATAGACAGATTCAGTCTCTGGCTTAAAACTCAAAACCAGTCTGAGACTCCGAGGGCCCGAGCATTTGTAAGACAGATCAGAACCTGGATCCGAAGCCTCCAGATCCTCTGTTTCTTCCTGGATTTGAGCAGGAGGGTGCCTCTCCCGGGAGGCTGGCAGCCCCCAGACTCTAGAGTCTAGAGGTAAAAATACCTTGAAGAACATATATTTGGAGACTTAATGTGAGAGCATCTTGCAAGGACATCACACAATTCATTGCACTACATCTGGGAGTGTTATTCTTTCTTCCTCCTGTCGAGGCTCATCGAGCTTTTACCCCAGAGACCCGGACCCTGGCAAATGCCGCCTTTCCCAGCCCAGCTAACAGTGCAAACTCTGAACAAAGCTGCTCTTGAAGCTGAGCCATTTAAAAGACTTTATGAAGCCCACTGGGGCCCCCCGATTATTTTGCAACAAGTCATATCCCATGAAGAAATTCACTTCTCTGCAACACAAAACAGAGGGAGATTAAAGAAAATGGCAGGAGGAGCAGGGGGGCGGTGGAGAAAAGAAGTAAGACCCCCTGCTGTTCTGTCTGGCCAGAATCGTGTCTTTTAGTACCCATATCCTCTACAAAGACGATGTTCTGGTGATATATGGCCCTAATACATCACTACGTGACAGTGCTCTCCTGATATTGTACCTTGAAAATATGACACGTGCCAGCTTAAGCAACGGGGGATTAATAAGGAGGCCTTTTTATATTTAACTTACCTAACATTTCAATTCTTTTTTAATGGGCTTTAGTTTGCTGGAAGGAATTGTTTGGGGTCCTATGCTGTTTAAGGATTTAGGTCTCGCTTTTTTTTTTTTTTTTTTTTTTTTTTTGCCTTCTCAAGGAACTCTGAGGACAAAGAAACACAGGCCATTAGAATGTCCCTGCTAGTCAAGTACAACTCTGATTTAAAACAGGACAGTGTCAAACAGCTCCTCATTCTGTTTAATCGTATTCTGAAATAGAACCAAAACATTAGAGATGGCAGAACACAAAAGAAATAACCACCAAATAAAAATAGTAGCCCAAAGAAAGTAGCACTGCCTGGTTTTTATTAGACTGTACATCGTCTAAGCACGGGGTCTGCTGGCAGCCCCGTGTTCACGGAACTGTAATGGATGGAACACAAAGCAGCCAGGGGCTTAGCACTTTGGACCCCAACACAGATGCAGCTCTGACAACTCGGTACCTCCCAGAAGCAGGATGGAAAACCAGAAGGTAGACTACGTTCCCTCCTGCCAGGGGACAGGAGCCAGATATGTGAACTGAGAGGAGTAAAGGTGGGCATCCTTTCTTTATTTGGCCCAATTCTCAAGCCTACTCCTCTCCCCTCCCCAAGCAAAAGGGAATCAAAGACCCGGGATGTGGACGTAGCCGGTGCTCCAGAGAAAATGTCCACGGACTCCTGACCAGGGGTGAGAGGGGCTGGAGTCCTGCAGAGCTGCACAGCCTCAAACACAAGTGGTCCAGCCGCCTCTCCCAACACCTCTGATTATTTTACATCACTGTGCACCCTTCAGCACATGAAGAATAATGAATCTCTTCTTCTTCCACTCGAAAAGAAAACAAGAAGAAAAGGGGAGATAAAATTCTAGGAACATTTGTAGGCATTTCTGGTGAGTTTTTTTTCCTCTTCAGATGATGCAAGCCCACTTCCAACCACCAGAAAGATCTATGATGCAGAAGGCAGAAGCCGGCTTCCCGCCTTTTGGGGGACAGCATGGAGTCTGCCCAGCAGGCTGGCAGGGGTACTGGAGAGACTGAAGGGTGAAGGTGAAGGAGTCAAAAATAGTAATAAAATCGGAACAACTTCCATCAGAAAGGTTGCAATATGACGTTCGGGAAGGATAGCTGGAGATATGGCTTTGGCAGTGCCTTTTCTGGTCCCCCACTGTGTGAAAGTGGGGTTCCTGGGCTCTAGAAAGCGGCTGAGAGCTCAATGAGCCCTTTTAATTGTGCACGTAGGTGATTCTCTGCCAAAAATATTTCTGATGTATGTCAGATGAAATACATCTGACAGATGTATTTCTGACATCTGTCAGAAATATGGGCATGGAGTATCTTAGACCCCATTTGTGTCTGGCCCTGGTGACTGACGGTGGCAAACCACGCCTTCACATGGCCAGCCCTGAAAGGTGTCCCCCTCGTCAGCACATGCTGCCGCCTGCCTCACCCACCATGGGTGGGACTCACCAGGTCTTCAAATGCCCCTGACTCCCGTGGGTCAACAACAAGCCACTGAGCAGATTTTTCACAGGACGGAACAGAGGCGTTTTCACAGGTTGCCCGTGAAAGCCGGTGCGCTGCTGGGAGCTACAAAAATACCTTCTCTTGACAAGTAAATGGAGCTGACATCACAGGGAAGAGGCAAGGTGGAGGGGCTGCTTGCACTCCATCTGTCATCTTGACAAAATAACTTTCTGGTCACTAGTGAGACACTTTTAAAGACATCTGCACAATTGACCCCGACCACCAGCAATCACAGAGGCTTTCAAAGGGACCCCTGGGACGGCAGGCTTTAGAGCTGGTTCCTACTGTCCGACGGTAAGGCAGTGTGATATGTCTAGTGCCAGAAAGATCCCTACTCCCAGTCGTCCTCACGTCGGTACTGACTATGGAGGGTGTCCAGTGAGCCCGAGAACATCAGGCAGGGGAGCAGAGGGAAGTAGGGACCCTCTGGCTGGAACGGAAAAAGCCAACCCCGGGCAGCATCTCCACATGAAGACAATTTTGTGAGCTACAGTGGGTCTGACTCATTCGCCAGGGCCATTAGCAGCGTGTTCTCTTCACCAAGGCCTTCCCAAGGGCCGGGGGCAGGTGTCAGGAGGAACTGGAGAAGCCACAGATGTATTTCGTAGGTTTAGAATGCAGTTTTAATCCGCTAGCTTTCATTTTCAAATTCATTAAACAATCAACAAATGCAAATGTTGCATATAATCCACGTTTGATTAAAGTGTTGTAAAGAAATGAAAGCGGCTAACTACCCACAAAATATTACTTACATAAACTTGCTACTAAAGGGATTTACAATATGCGCCCCAGTTTTGAAAAGAAGGGGTCAGCCATGGTTATTACCCTTATTTCACCATAAAACAGCTTCTTGAAATCTTTAACATCTAACGTAAGACCAAAGCATCAACAGAAAACAAATGGCCTTTAAGAAATGTGACATCTTGGTTGTACACTTGTTTTTTTTTCTGCAGGTTAAACATTCACACTGCAGAATTCAAATCTAGCTGACTAAAAATCCATGAATCTGTTTAACAAATACTGTTTGGGCCCCTGCTGCCGGCTGGGCGCTGCGCCAGGTTTTGCTGGGAATAGCAAATATGAATCAGATACATCTTCTGCCCTAGAAGAGCTTACAATCCAAGAGGGAGCGGGGCCAGAGCATAAACACTGCAAAAGCCCCTCCTATGTTGCAACATGCAACATGTTGCACACTGCTCTTCATGAGTTCACAGAGAAAGGTCAGTGTCAACCAAACTCCACCGCCACAAACACCCTGAGATCACCCAACTCATCTTGGTTCCTGAACAACCATCTGGGCCACTGAATGAGACTTTAAAACGTTTTATTACACAATCATCTCACTGAAACAGAATCTGACTTACATATGTCAGCACCTCCGGATGTGACAACCCACGAAAGGAATCTCCTTCATGGAGGACATTCCAGCACATTCCAACATAGGTGCAGCCTCATGGCTCAGCATCGTGGATGGCACACCAGTTTGTTTGAACGTTTATCGTGGGGAAATAGTTTGGGCCACATTGTCCTTGCTCTCTGAAATTCTAAGATTTAACATACATTGCTGGTTTTACATCTATAAAATGTCTTAGGTAAAGTACAAAAATACCAACACACTGAGTCTTAATTTATATTCCAAACCTGATCATGATCACGCTACTAAGTATGAGCACTAAGAGCTTTTTTTAAAAAATAGCTTTCTATAAGAAAAATTTCACTTTATAATTGTTATTGCTTCCAATTATATATTCTAGTCTGACTATACCATTGTTCACCGGAAACAACTTTTCATCTTTTAATGTCTTTGTATAATTTCCCCATCATCAGACTTGATATGCAAAATCATATGAGATATGAAAAAGGCAAATCATTATAGAAAAAAGCAGAATTTGGAGTAGAAATGAAATTTCTTGATTTAATTTTGGTGGTTGGAATTAGTTAGGTCTTCAAACTATGTAATAAAAAAATTAAACACAAATAGCACACACTCATTTTTCTCACCGATGAGTGTTGACTGGGCCCAGCACTGTCTCAGGCCCTGGGGATATAGCATGAACATCGGATTTGACATCCTCCCATGGCTAATATTCTAGTTGGGAGACAGAGAAGAAACCAAAATCTGCATGATAATAGGCACTGACAAGGACTGTGGAGAAAATGAAGCAGGACAAGGACACAGAATGACAATGTGTATTAGGGAGAGGGGAATCCAATCAAGACACTTTCTCTGTATATACCTTTACCCTGGATGATTTTATACAGATTCGTGGCTTGAAAACCATCAATATGCTGAACGTTCCCACATTCATGCTCCCAGCTCTCTCACCCTTCAAGTGCAGACTCCTAACCAACTGTGCCCATGGATGTCCAGGAAGCATCTCCAACTGAAGATGCCCAAACAGAGATCTCTGTCCCACCCCTCCTCCAAATCCTTCTGACCCTCTACTAAGGAAACATTTACTCTGAGACCAGAGTGAGGGAATGAGAATAGGTAATATTATTGGATAAGTGTGTAACACAAGCCCCCTTGTTGAGAGTTGGGTATCATGTGTGCTGGGAGCCCAGGAGTGAGGTGGGAGCATAGTGAGGGGCGGAGGGATGAACTGGAAATTCTCAGATATATTTTCAAGGTTTTGCTGTTAAGATTTGCTAATAGACTGAACATAAGGTGTAAGAGAAAGAGGAATCAAAAACCCCGTGGAGGGGGGAATGGAACACTGCAGCTAATGTTGCTGGCTGGAAAAGACTAGATTGGAGTAGAGGTGGGACAGAGATCTCTGGGCATTTTTAGTCGGAGGTGCTTCCTGGACATCCATGGGCACAAGTCAGATAGGAGTCTGCACTTGAAGGGTGAGAGAGCTGGGAGCATGAATGTGGGAATGTTCAGCGTATGGATGGCTTTTAAGCCATGAATCTGTATGAAATCACCTAGGGTAAGAATGTATGTAGACAGAGAAAACGTCTTGATTGGATCTTGGGGCCCTCCAATATTTAAAGTTTGAGAAGGTATGAAAGACCCAGCAAAAAAAAAAAAAAGTCCAGGAAAGAGTAGCCAAATAAATAAAATTCTTATAAATCTATCATGCAAACGTTGAGAGAATACTACACATGTAAGTACACACACACACACACACACACACACACACACACTGTATTATATCACTGCCTGAGATTATTACACGAACGCAGTGACCACCAGAGGTCACCTTCTCGAAGCACGGGCAACCATGCCGGATACCTAGAGACCAGGATACTTCAGGATCGACCTGTCACTGTTAGCCATTTGAGGCTCAACAGATGTTGTCTTGGCCACTGCTGGGTGCTCCTTGTCCCCAGTGCTAATCAACACCATACCTGTCAAGCTACATCTCTGAGGAAACAGACTCAAGTTTAGGAAAATTCTGACTGGCTAGAAGAGCTGACAATGCCAGGGGAAAATTCTAGGACCAATATCCCCGACCAACAAGGCTCAGACCCACCAGAGCTTTGGTCAAAGGTTAGCTGAGTATTAAGGAAGAGTGTGGGAGGGAGAGAACATAAACCCTAAGGAATAACGGAAAGAAAAGGAAGGGAGAAACCCTTTATTTTAATTTTCCTTCTCAATTATACTAAGACCTACAGCCAAAACCTGAGATGAATAGAGCCCACAGTCAGATCCTGCTTTCAATTTCTGATCCCAGCAAATGTGGTTCAAGGCTGGGAGTGTGATCTCATCTACGGCAGGGTAACTAGGATAGAGGGATCTAGGGAAGAGGCCTGTACTTGCAGGCACGCACTGGCCAAGAAGCACAGAAGCCAACACCCCACAACCACTTCGGGGCTCACTCTGGAAGTGAGAGAGGCAGACAGGCCAGCGGAGAAGCTGGAGCTAAAGATATGTTGCAACCGTGGGATTTATATTCCTCTCTGTCCTTTCAGCAAAGAATTCCCTTCCCACATACTGGAAGGCTGTTAAAGTCCCCCTGGGCATTCCCTCCACCAGGCACAACCATTATCAGCACATCATCATTAGCGGGAAATATTTACGAACCCCCCCCCCATCTGGGCACTTGGCTCTGATCTAAGTGAGCCCTTTATCTGTTCTAGCCATCCTTTTCTTGGCTCCTTAATCCTTATCACAAATGGCCTGCCCCCTGGCCTCCCACCGGCTCATCCAACTCTGTGTGTGCCAGAGGGCTCCCCACTGGACACTGCATCCCTCACGCATCTGGCTGCCACTTTTTGTGTAGGAAGAACAACCAGTCTATGTGTGTTTCATTATCAGGCCGAAACCAAGAATTAGAAACTGAAACTGAGAAAAACAAGACAGAAAACTTGAGGAGTGGTGACATCATGGAAATGCTGAGCTAATAACAGAGAAAGAAAATAACATGGTAAAAAAATAATAAAGATGGAGATGATAAAGGTGAAATCCTGGAACAATGGAATGCCAGGCCAATTTAAAAAAAAATTTTTTTTTTAAGGATTCTCATTAAAGGTACGGAAACAGTTTAGCAATATGACCAGAATTAAGTGAAGGCAAACGCTCGACTTTGTGTTCTCCCCGATCAAGGAAAAAGGAAGGTGTGAGCACAAATAGGGGGCATGAAGAGAGAGAAAAGAACTCCAGTCTCCCAGAATAGTTCTGTTCTGCATGGAGGAAGGTACCTGCTGCACAGAGAGGGTCAGCAGAACGAAACAGCTTTTATTAGGGAGGCTTGTGAATGGAAGGGGTTGCAGTGGGGTGTCTCCAAACCCCACCTCACCTGGCCCTCCACTTCTTATCGACTGCCTCTTTCCTCCAGATGCTGCTGGGTTTTCAGTCCGAAAACCCTGGCTGTTTTGTCCAATTGCTACATCTCGTTGGCTCATGCTGAAGAAGCAACAAACATATGTCACATCAGCTTTCTCCTGCAGCTGCTGCCCATCACAGAAAGACCACAGAAAACAGCGTGTATCCCTGTGGGAATCCATCCATGAAAAGGCTGCCAGCAACCCAGAGCGTCAGGCTGCCCCACCCAAAGGCGTCAGTCAGGACTCTACCTAACTGGACCACAAGGACTGCTAAAAACCTAAAACCCAGAGAAGTTATTTGCTGGGTGTCTCTCACTCCCCACCTCGCCCAGGGTGCTTTCTCAACCCTTGTGGTCAGGAAACATTTTCTCCAAGATATCTCAGTGGCATCTACACGGGCTGGCGCAGGACTCCCGTACTTGAATCACAGTCCCAAATCCAGCTCATTTGCAGTGTGAGCTTCGCCTTGCTTTACTTTTCTGAACTTTAATTATTTATTTCACCTGTGAAATAGGTTTCTTGAGAAAATCTATCTACCCTACCTCACGGTGTGGCTTTGAAGAAACTGAAATTCAGGCTACGCCTAATTTATGAACACAGTATTTACTCATAAAATAGTTGATAAGAGGTGCTATTCTAGATGCTTCGAGTGGTAGTGAGAAGTCAGACACGATTCTTGCCTTGAAGAAGCTTAAAGTTCAACAGGAGAGATGGCCATGTAAATAATCAACAAAACTTCAGGGTAGGCAGGAGTAAGGGTTATAAAAGGAGTGACCAACATAAGTCTTCAAAGAACAAATGATTAATTCTGATGGGGTGACTAGAGGAGCCCTGAGAGAGAAAGGACATAGAGAGAAAAAGAAGACTTTCAATAAATACCGTTAACGTGCAAGAGAACTTTGCGAAAGTCTCCACAAAAATAATGTTCTATAAATGGGAGCTGACCTACTATTAAGTTTTGTACAAATAACAGAACTTCAATTGTCCCAAACCCCTATTTAACATGTTGCCTCATTGGGGAATTTACCTATATTTATATTTCTATTTATGCATCCTTCTCTTTCCACTAACCTCAGTTGGGCTGAGTTTTCCATAAATGAGCACCCGTGTAGTCATGGGAAGAGTTTATTAAAAATGGAGAGTCTCTGGTCTCCATCAGACCTTGGGATCAGAGTCTCTGAAGGAGGATCCCCTAAATCTGCATTTTTAACAAGCTCCCTCCTGGTTCTTAGGTACATTACAAACTGAGAGCCAAAGGCAAAATCCTTACCACTGACCTGTTAGTGAGAGGTAACACAAACAGTCACATCGAAGTATCTGGGTGAGGACCAGGAACGGGGGGTGGCACGGGCGATGGGAACCCAATTGTCTGCTCCTTTTCACCAGTGCCCAAAACTCTGCTCATAGGGTCACACGACTACTGGTTCAATCTCACGTTCACTTTTATTTTAGACTCTAGTGATAGAAGGTAGCTTGCAAACTAGATCCATTATCTTAATGTCATATTAAATACATACATATTCAGCGTGTGTGTGTGTGTGTGTGTGTGTGTGTGTGTGTACAACCTATCACAGTTAAAGAATACTATTTGTTCTGATTAATCAAATATTCCAGCCAAGAGTTAATATCTGTGGCTTACATAAGTTCATCAATTTGCAAAGACCTCTAGAGCAATATAAGATATCTAACTTCAAAACCATCTGGAACATAATTTACTTTTTTTGTTCATTTTTTTAAAAAGTGTTTTTCCAATCTCAAAGTGCCTCAGGCTGTTATTAACATAAATGTTCAGTAAATATGTGCTGAGTTTAATGACCATCAATCATTTTCCTCCTTCAGTCCTGCAACTCAGCTCCCACGCTCCCTGCTGAGCACACACCGTGTTGTGCGTTCCCTCTCATTGGTATGACGGTGAATGAATACTGCTCCCCTCTCCACTCCCACCACCATCAGAAGGCATCTGCGGATATGCAGGGAGCCCGTTAATTCAGAGCTGGAGGTCCAGAGATTGAGAGGTGTTTGTGGTTCACTGTATCACCATAATTTATTTTTTGTTTATGAACCCTATATAAATTCACCCTTAACTTAAAGGCCCCTCTTTCAGATACATTGCAATAACCTGTCAGAGCAACTATCCCCAGTGAGAAAGCCTTAAGATGCTCAAAGTATGTATTAGATTGAACCACAAAAATTGTTTACGTAGGTCAACACCAAACATCAAAATTTTCATACACTTCAATCAAACACCAAAATCTTGGAACCATGTATGTCTGTCACTGGCCAAACAGTGTATAAATTTGGCCAAGTGTATGGTTTATACAAAACAGGAAAAAAATGTGTATGTTTTTAATAAATCCCAACTATTCCCCTACATGCATACACACAAGCCCTCACAAGAACAAGGAAGCCACTGCTCTTTAGGGCATGCATTCCCAACACACCCCAGTAAGGAAAAAGAAGGGCTATTTCGTACAAAGGAAAACACCCATGGATAATGAAACTCAAAAAAAGGGTATATTCTTGCCCCCTTCCCAGCCATCCAGCTTTTCTCCCAATTCTGACTTGAGTCACCTCTTAGGGGAAAGGAATTTCCATCCTAGTGCTCACCTATGTGCTAATGGGACTGGGAGCTGACCTCTAGTGGGTCCCACCAGGCACCAAACCATTGCTTCACAAGTGCTTGAAAAAGGAAATCACCACATCTCAACTCCAATAGGCCCTGTTCCCCACAAGGAGCATAAACACAGGTACATGGTGAGACCCTAAACTGTTTTGACATAGCAGCTCTCAAGCGGGAGAATACCTCCTGATTAATCTTTCATGTCCTCTCATTCAGAAAATAATGTCCCCCCGAGACCAAGAAACAGTTATGTGAAATGTCTTGATGCTACTGCTTTTACACCATAAATCCACAAAGCAGGAGAGACCCAGCAGGCTGTGAGAGCCTCCAGGATTTGTGAATTTCTGAAGAGTAAAGGGACAGAAAGAAGCAGTCAAACAGGGCAAGCCAGGCTTTATAAGAGGCAGAAGCTTCAAGCACCACAGACCACAGACACGATTGCAGGTGCCTCTGGCCCAAGAGGGAGCAGTTGTCATATCTTGCCTCAGACACTTCTGCTTAATGAGAAAATAAAATAACAGAGGAATCCCCCTGGTATTTTTCAATAAGAAGCTCTAAAAATAAATATGAAAAAAGGATGCAAATGTAATTACTTTGTTCACTAAAAAGAAAGCAGTGAGGGGTGAAAGGAACCTTGATGCCATTGCAGAGATCCATACGATTCTTAAAGAGGAACCTAGGAAAGATAGGATTAAAAAAAAGAAAAAAGAGAGAAAGAAAGAAAAGAAAAGAAAAGCAATGTTTACAGAGAAAGAGGAAAAAAAATTAAAATAAGGATCCTAAAAAGGCCTCTCACTGGGGCCCAAAGATATACAAGAACAGCTTGGGGCCTTCTGGTTTTCCTGCCTCCTTCTTGTGGGCTAGGCCCGGTCTCCTGGTCTCATCGTCCTGAGGTCACCCACAGCTGAGAGGTCCCGCAGCACCACCAGAGAGACCCACCGCACAGGCTCCAAAAATAAGATGTTCAGCCTACGCCCAACAGCCTCAGCAGCCATGAAAAACCATCTAGCCAAAATCTGTTTATCTGACCAAGAATACAAGAGCTATTTTGAAAATGGCTGCTTTTATAAGTTAAAATGGGCTGATTCTCATCTCTATTATTTTTATTATCACTATCATTCTCTTTGAAGTGTCCCTGGGACATCATCACTCATGCTGCAGGTCCTGTCCCAGAGTCACTTGACATGTTATTCCATCAAAGAGGGGCATCGGGGGAATGAGGTCTGGTCAGTGAAGAAGCTACATATCCCACCCTCTCATTTTCTCTTGTTGAGTTACCTGTGTGCAACCTTAAATCTGCCATTCGGGTAACAGACGTACCTTTGAACTTCTCATTTGGCAGACCTGGGTTAGAAACACCCATTACCTAACATTAAAAAAGAAAAAAAAAAAAAACCCTCATTACACTACACGACATGTACATACAATAAGGCCTTTGTCCTTAAAAGAAAAACATAATTTTCAACAGACTCAGCTTCCAGAAGCCAAGGGAGCTAACATCCAAAACCCAATATAAACATTAAGACTTGTGTCAAGGTTTCGGAGCTAGCCTCACTGAAAGGGGAGGAAATGACCAGCTCCACCAGGGTAAGGATGGGGAGGCGTTTTTTTCACTGTGACTTCTGAAAGCAAAAGTGAGATAATCCCAGACCCTTCCCTCTCACACCTCCTGTACTGTCTGACACACTGCTGCCTTTGACAGCGGGATATTTCTCTAAGAAGGAATGTTCCTTTTGTCACAAAGAAAAGTAGGTCTAAATGTCTATAGGACTCTAATTTTCGAATGTAAGTACATTCCTTTCAAAGGGAAAAATGTGTTTTCGTAATGATTATTTAGGATGTCTTTTATAGAGAGGGTTGACCTTCTGTGACAAACTCTCTGGGAGAATCATGTTTTGGAACTTGGAGTTCCATTCTAGGGGGAGCTAGCCCAAGTGTTAACAACCCAAACTATAAACAGGAAACTCCAGGCTGACTCCTACTCAAGCCCCAAGGTTGAGGACTTCTCACTGAAGATATGGCACTTGCAGAGATGACTGGACAAGGTTCTGAGCCTTGCAGACTTCATATCGTAAGACATAAATTCACCCAAATAACTACACCATGACACAGAGCATGCTGGTGAAGAGATGACGCCCACCCTCAGAGCAAGTGACGGGACCGTGGGTGGCAAACATTCAAAGCTGCATGGATCTGTAGGGCCCCCAAGTCCAAATCCAGTCACATCAGGGACTCTGGGATTAGCCTGGAGAAGGTGAGGCCCCACACCACCGGCATGCATGAATGACTGTGGTCGGTCAGACAGCAGGACTCTGCACGCTCTCAGACGGAGGGGCTCACAAGGGCAGGCTCAGCAGGTCCACTCAAGAATTAGGTTTACATCCCTGCCTCCCGCCTGCCACTTCCCAATTCAATAGCAAGTGCTGGAAAAGGACAACTAGGCCTCACTAAGAATGCAGGGTTGGGATTAGCTGTCTAGAGATGGGCGCCAACCAAGCAGATGGGCCTTTGAAGGTGAAAAAGAGAGTAGCCAATCCATCTTGCTAAGGCCCAAATACGACCAGCATTTCCTATCTTCTATCAGAAAAGGTAACAATCATGTCTATTGAAGTTCCACTGTCTACCCTGACAGAAACTCACAGAAAACATATTTTACAAGTGTCGACAAATACTGAAATAAGAACAGTCCATTTCATCACTTCTCAAAAGCGCTGTATCAACGGTGATAGGGGCAGCGGCTATCATTTCGGAAGTGCTTACCACATTCCAGATCCTGTTCTAAGAACTTTATATGCTTTTGTTGTTGTCATCATTTTAAAGATTTTATTTATTTATTTCAGAGAGAGAGAGAGAGTGCATGCATGTGGGGAGGGGTAGAGGGAGAGCGAATCCCAAGCAGACCCCATGCTGAGTGCAGAGCCCCACACCGGGCTCAATCTCAGGACCCTGAGACCATGACCTGAGCCAAAATCAAGAGTCGGATGCTTAACTGACTGAGCCACAGAGGCACCCCTAGAACTTTACATGTTTTAGCCCACAGTTTTGAACAAAGCCTCACAATGAAGACAAAGAGATAAAGAATATTGGGCAATTCACCCAAAGCCTTAGAACTATTAAGGAGCAGACATGGGAATCACTACATTATTGCTCCTAAAAAATATACTTATTGAAGTATCTGCTAAAAACTGACTTCTGGCATACACTTCACTTTCTTCTATTCAAATTCTTGCCCTTGATAATTCTTGCCCTTAATACTCTCAGCAAAGGCCTTTCACAAACATTTGACCCACACACATCACCTCAGTTAATGGCTCCAGTCAGCAGAGTAGAGTCTGCATGATTATTTCTCTTCAGAGGTAAAGCCGAAGGGTGCACACACTTGCTAGGACTTACGACTTGCCTAGGACTTATGACTTGCCTAGGCCTCACGACTAAGGCTCAGAGAGTACAAGTCACCTGTTGAGTGATGCACCGCTAGCAGGTGGCCCCGATGAGACTTGAACCCATAATTTCAGAGACCATCGCTTCTACCCCACAGCTGTACTTCAATGACAAAGCAGATACTAAACATTCAGTGAAGAAAGAAAATATTTTTCCTGAAGATCTAGCTAAGGGATTAAATTATATCATAATATTTTTAAAGCACCATTAGCAGTTTAATAGAACAAACGTGAAAGTTTATAATGGTAAGATTTTATATTAGCCAGCCTCTTTTATATTGTTGCCCTTATTCATAATAATAATAATAATAATAAAAAGCCTCAATGTGGCCTTGTACATGTTGCACTTAACTATAGAAACATTCCAAATATGTTTGGAAAAGTATATTACTTTTATCCATGAAATTAGTTTTGTTTTGGTACCTTTTAAAATATCATGTGGTATTTATTCACTTTTACTAAGATCTTTCCAAATCAAAGTTGGGAAAATTTGTGACTTTTATTCTAAACTTTCAAAATCCCTACAGCAACCTTAGTTCTGGATTTCTATTAAACGGGCTTCCAGCAAATTCCATCTATGATGAACTTTATTCCACGTGAAAATGTACAGCAGGTACTAGGGAGGTAGGCACTACCACTGACTATTTCCGATAGTCCGATAAGATGATGAGAAAGTTCTTTCTGTGATATTCTCCTAGAGTCTTCAGTCTAACGCTGCAATATTCAATACCACTGGTCTTTTTGTTCTTCAAACACCTTGTGCCTTGACCTGCACTTTCCTGATTCTCCTCCGTCTCCTATAACTACTTCTCAATCTCTGTCATGGGTTTTTCCTTTTCTACCTTTCCCTTAAACATGACCCTTCTAATTACTCTTGTAGCCTACTTTTGAAATCTCAGTGTAGACAAGTAATTTTTTCCCAAAGTGTTGAAGTGTATTTCAATCCAATCAGTCAACAGATGTCTATCCACTGGTCTTGATTTCCTTACCAAGGCTACTGAGCTCTTCTACCCGGAAGGTGATCAAACCCATCTCATCAGGTCTAAACTCATTCTCACGTATCCACATCAGTGACCTCTTCTCTTCCTACATTGTCTATACCACTGGGAGAACTCTTGAGATTGCCTCTAATTCACCCCTTCTTTCACTTTTGCCATCTGTTCTGTTGCCAAGTTCTATCAACTTGGGCTCTAAAATTCCTCTGTAAGTCTAGGGGTCCCAGCACATTGGTAGACTTTTTTAAGGAGAGCTACTCAATTTTGACTATTGTATAAATTCATCCTACCACTGAAAGCACCTACTATCATGGTAATATCTACCAGATGCAATAATTTGCCAAATGAGTCATGCAACAGTAGAGAACAAAAATGGAATTTTGAAAAGGTTGTTCTGGGAAGTAAACTATTCTGTTCAGGTGGCAGCACCCTGCTCTGGAGACACCAAATGATTAGCAAAGTGACTGCTGCAGAGACACCCTAGCACATCACTCTACCGTTTTAACTACTATCTTGTTGGGCATGGCTTGGAGGCTTTTAAACCACATATTCTAGAACTGGAAGGTGGTGAAAGAAATTCCAAAGAATGAGCAACCTTGGCTTACCCCCACGTCTCCTTCCATTCCCACTGCCCCTGCTCCTTGCTCTCACCTGCTTGCTATTCGCTCTCACCTAACCACAACACATCCCAGGAGGCTGTTGTCCAAACTTCAGCCTCTCCACACTTGAAACATGCCCACAGAAGCTCCTCGAGGCATTTAGAGAAAACCCATCTGATTGTGCCATGTGGCTGCTCCAAAACAGGAAATCCTCTCAGTTATACGAGTGGAACCGATCTTATTACATTCCACCCAGCTTTCTAACTCCAGCTTCTACCAGAGCTTCGGGCACTTGGGACTTGGCCCTTCCACAGTCTGCCTTTCCTCCAACAATGCCTTGCCAAGACCAGATTTCCTCCACCCAACAGGGTCCCAGATAATCCAGTCAGAACTCAACTGCAATTCCCTTAGTACTTTCGTTCAAGTGGATTATACTGCTTTTTCGGTCTCTCCTGTGGAACTTATTCATGCCTGGGTCTTTCTCCCCCATTAGGTTGTGGGCAAGAATCTGTCCTGTTGGTCTTTGCCTCCCCAAGGTGCCCAACCAGCACAATGCTTCAAACACAGAAAAGGCTAAAAATAATAAAATAAAATGGAAGGGGAGAATGAAGTGTGGAGAGAAGGAAGAAAGAATAATATTATTGAAATTATAACCTGCTATCCCTAGTGCTTTGAGTAGTGTTTTATAGAATTAGATCTGGGAATCAAGAGGTCCTAAAATATTCAACCAGCTCATTTGCTGATCTTAACTAAGTTCAACAAGCACACTTGACCTCCTAGTGCCAAGAAAGGTGGTGTTATTTGTCTTCTTTTTATCACAAAGGAGTCAATATACCATCAGCAGGATAGAAGTGCCACAGAAGGGGGTGCGAAAAAGTGATATCCTTTATTGGTGCCACAGATTTTTATTGTTGACTTTATTTTCCATTGTTTTGCCTTGCCTAACTTTTCTAACTACGCCATCCTCTTCTGCCTCACCGTTATCTGTATCCCAGTTTGCAGAAGGGCTCCCCTTCCTCAGCATTACTTCCTACATTTAAAACACAGCTTACCACTGGTGTACCCTTGAAAGGCCAGAGTCTACAAATGAAATGGAAGCATGTTTAAAAGGGGATGGGAATGGGAAAGGGGAGTACACGAGTAAATAGGCAGCAAAAACCCACTCAGGTCTGGAACAGAGTTGAGAGACTTCCATGAGGCAGGCCAGGAAAATCCCCATGTTGCCAGACCACTAGGCAGTTTTTCCAGAATTACGGCGCTCCTGAGTCCCAACTCTTTCCCTCTGCCAATAAAAGTACAAGTGAAGGTGACCCCACAGGCATAGAGATGTAAATACTCCACAGAAAAAACGAGGCCCCTCTTCCATGGAAAGTTTTTTTAGTATTTAATGGAGAGCAAGGGGAAAACTTACACCGGGGCTCGAAGACCACTGGACCAATAAGGAAGCAGCCTAGATCAGCCCAGTCCAAGTCTGGAGGGACAGAAAAGCCCACAAATGTTCCTGACTTAGCCCTGTTCATTCATAACGATGGGTGGGCTTGGCATCATTATCCTCATGCTCCTTTTTTTTTTTTCTTCCTTTTCTGATGAAACTTTGCATCCTATTCCATGTGAGGAAATAAGAATTTAAACAACAATGTCATCAACAACAACAACAACAATGAATCATTCTAAAGAGCTCACTCCGTGCCAAACTCTGGGCCAGGCCTTCCATGCTGCCGCTCACTTCATTCTCATGGCAGTTCTCTGAGCTTCATACTGACATTCATCCCGCTCTCCAGATGAGGAAACCAAGCCTTAAAAAGGTAAGCTGACCTTCTCAAGTCTGTCACCATTGAGTGATAGAGCCTAGATTGGAACCCAGGCCTGTCTGCTGCCAATGCCAGAGCTCTTTGCCAAAACATGATGAAATGCCAGACAAAAAGCTGCCTGAATTGTGGGTCTTCCTTTGAAAGGGCCCCCCAAATTCTAGACTGGGTATGTGCTACAAGACAAAAATCACTCTAACCTCCCCCAAAGAGAGCCTGTGTCCACTTTGCAGGGGTGGAAATAACTCTCCGAAGCCCTTGGAATTATTTATAGCTGTTTTTAAATAATAAGCAACTAGTAAAGGCAAATCAGTTTAGTGGAGAAGGCACTGGCTTCACATCCCAGTCTGTCTCTTAGGAACTGTATAACCTCAGGACATTTGCTCTACCTCTCTCAGCCTCAATGAAGCATGGGTAGAAATAACCGCCTCAGAGCTGGTACTAGTGAACTTACCAGCGCAATGCTATGAATAAGTTACCTCCCCCTAAAACTGCTCTATTGAACATACTGTTTTATGGAAAGGCAATTAATCACAACACCTTTTAAACAGAAAATAAACAAATCCCGATTACTTCCTTAGTGAGCTTCCGAAGTCTAAACATGATATGAAATAATTTTCAAAAACTATGGCAATCTGTGTCTACATGCACATACTAAGGGCAGTATTCGAACACATCTGGGCTACTTCCTATTTCCTTTCTCTCTCTCTCTCTCTCCCCCTCTCTATTTCTCTCTCACACACACACGCGCGCACACACATACACAAATTGAATCCTGACACAATATTATCTCCCTCATTCTCAAACATGTGCCTAACACTTGTTCAGATAATAGATATCCACCCTCTAGCCAGTTAATTTAAACAATAAAAAAACATGAGGATTTTATAGAGATAAGGCACCCCAGAGCACCGAAGATGCCGGTAGCTACTTGTTTAGTGACAAAGGATTTTTGTGATTAAAATGTAGAAGACGGAAGACAACGTCTCCTCTGTTCTCACCACTTGGTTGACTCCAAGATTGGTGGAGCCCCACTTCTTGTAACACCAAATTTCACATTGCTTTTTATGAGCAAAGGGTCCATTTCTACATTGTACCTCTGGATTTAAAAGAGGAAATTTAAACCTCAGAATAATGTTTTTTGCTGAACAAAATGTATGCCAAACTAAGCTCTGACTGACTTCTGGTTTTCTGAGGCCTGGCCCCCAAAGTTTTCTCAGGTTTCTAGTACCGGGCCGAACTCCCTGGCTTGTCCTGCTTCCTTCTATGTGACAGTTAGGTGGAAAGGGACAAGAAGTAGGAGTACCATCTCCTGCGCACACTTGGTGGATTTGGGGATGCCCAAAAGATCCCAAGAATTGCTTTGGTTTCATTTTCTGAGCATGACCGCCTCTTATCACTGTACTTCAAGAAAGGAACCCATGTGTTTTCCTAGGCATTCTGTGGGGGAAAATTCCAGCAAAAAGGGTAGGGGGGAAAATCATACAAAACAGCAGTAAGTCTGAGCCTTTTCTTCCTCAGCCCCATAAAAGACCATTTTTTAAGGTGGGGAAAAACCACGCTTGGCTTTCTAACAATGGAGCACTTGCATCTTTAATCTTCAACTGCCCACCGGATTCCCTCCTTCTCATGACAGTGGTCCAACTTCTCACCTTCCCCTTGAATAGATGAACTAAAGCTTCTTGACTCCTACACTTTAAAACTGTATCCATCACCAGCTAACAGACAGGTTATTCTTGGATCACAGCTGATTCTGGCAAGATGCTGGGCCTCAGCAGATGAGGATAAATGAGAATACGATTATTCACTTCTGCCTGCTGTGGCCACCGCATCCGCTGTCATCCTAAAAATTCCCACAGAAATGAGCTCATTCCACCTTTAAAACACTTCGGAGCTTGAAAGTTTAAATCAGGCTAAGTTGATTTTGTGGGGTTTTTCAAGCTTTTACACTGTAATTATATACAGGACTTTGTGCCACCTATTTCCTCCCAACTGTAACATTTTACATCTTTTTTAAGCATATGTTGAGGTTAGCTTTTTTTTTTAGTACATGTTATGAAATAAGATATAAGCTTGTGCTCAGCTTTAAGTACATTTTCGCCAAAAGGCTGGACCAACACAAACTAAATATGACTATTTTCTTTATCCAAAGTACAGTTTTGACTATTACATACCCTCTTAATGTACATACATAAAACTAGCTCACAACTAAAGCTCCCTGCAGGTCAACTGAAATCATAACGAGATTTTCCTTTCATATAGTGTGATTAACAAATGTTAGCTAACTGAACTCCAGAAAGACTCAAAAAAAAAAAAAAGAATAAAATAAATAACTCAAGCAGTACCAAGAAGTAACTCAGTGATCTTTCTAATTTTTTTTTCCTTGCTATTTCACATCTTTAAGCAAATAGTCTGTTCATTTGATGATAGGGATGTGCTCTAGAGGCAGATGAAACCAAGACCAAGTTCCTGCTCTACCTACTAAAATATGAAGTTCACAAGCGAGGAGATTCCTTTAGCCTCAGTCTCCTCATCTGTAAAATGGGGGTAAAAGGCCTCAAAGGATTTTTGTGGAGGTTAAATGAAATAATGCAGGCTTAGATCAGTGCCAGCAATATAAATGTTGTTACTACTACTACTACCTATCTGCTAAATATGGCTACATTCCAACCTAAGTATAAAAATGCCAACCAGCCTCACAGCAGTCTGGAGTACTTTGAAATCCTTGGTCTGCAGTGGATCCCTTGGAAACATACAAGAACATACACAAATACAGAAGTGGACAATCATCTATTCCTTCTCAATTTTATCAAGTCATTACAAATGTTTGGGAAGCACTGTGATAGCTTGGGTCCCCTAATCCTATACCCCTGAACCTTTTGGCTCCTGAAAGAACTCTGAAGCATCTTGCAAATAACAAGTGAGTTGGATTGCCAGAGTCATGACTTTACATGTTTGGAAAGGATTTCTGACAGCTCTCACTCAAAGTAGATACCTCTAAATGTTAGATACAAATGAACCAACTGTTCTTGTGAACTTAATCAATACTTTTCCAGGATACATAATCACCCTCACTTGAATTCCAACTGATTCATCTTTTCAGATTCATTCTTTTAGCTTCAAAATGGCAGGATTCTAACATCCATCTTATTATCAATAAGGCTGTGCTTTCAGAGAAAGGTACAAATTTCCACCCTGAGGAGAATACTGAAAAGGGGGATTGCTCTGTATAGAATTTTTCATAAGGTAACTTGGGAACAGTCTGCAAACTGTATGTTTAAACTTCATGAGTAGTAAGACTGCTGAGGAGAAAAATGGTATTCTCACAAGTGGAGCTCCAAGCACATTTAAATGTTATTCAGGAATTTCCCCCCTGAAATTGTAAGAGATTAAGGTAAAATAATTCACTCACATTATACAGATAAGATCAACGAAAGGGGAAGGTTATCTCTCCCCCTACACCCTCCCACACACATTACTAAATATACAATGGATACAAAATTTAAATGCAAAGCTTCTTCTCAACAGGTCCTTTAGTGAGGGATCACTAATTAACATGGCAACTCATGAACAAAATCCAAAGAGCCCCCTCTCAGCTTTTACTAAGGCAGCAATATTTACCATCTCAGCAAATGTACTGCATTTTTACTTCTCTCTGCTGATTCCTTTAGTCTTCAGAACCTGCTAATCATTTCATACAGGCATTCACCTTCACTCATTTATTATTTTACAACATTGACCTCATCCCTTGTCATGAAAAAGTTTGGGTAGTTTAAACCCAGATGGCTTGGCTTTCACCTAAATTGAGAAGACTCCCTTCCCCAGTTCCATACAGCATATTGATCTGATAACTCGAAGTCATCTATCACTTTGGGGCTTTGCATTTGGCTGCCTGAATGTTTTTCCAGCAGGGTTTTGTGATGTGTAGGTCTTAACCAAGTTTTGCCAATGGTGATTGGCATATAAAACAATCTCAAGCAAAAATGTTGCTCCTTGTGAATCCCTATTTCACCTCAGAATTTCTTGTTCATATAATCTAATCTCCCCCATGTGGTTACTCATTTGATTTTATCACTAACTCTTCAACTAAAATAAATTGAAACAAATTATGGTTTTGAATCTATTAGCCACTACCTGTGTTAACTGAGCAACCAAGTATCATTCTCTGTTAAGAAGAGAATGTCTTTCTGACTCATGCTTCCAGATCAGAAATATAAAGACTGTTTTTGAGATTTTAGGGTATAAAAGGCAAAGAAATCCAAGATTATGTCTTGTCCTCAGGTTTCTTCTTTGTGACTATCACCTCTCTTTCCCCTTGTCACATTATCTTATCCCTGACCTTTATACCTAAATGTTATCTCATCATTTTCTCACTAAGACGACAGAGCCAAGGCAGAAAGTTTGATGGCACCTACAGTTTGGTGCCAACAGCCATTCTGGGAACACACAGTGTCAACAGCAATTATCCCTGGGACAGTGCTGTACAAAGTCCATCTTAATTTTTTTTCTATAAGGATGATGTCAAAAATAAGAATCCTAAGCCTGATGAAACAGAAAGTACCAAAGTTGTAAAACTCAGAAATTCAGATGAATTCAACTCAACAGTTATGTGCAGTTTTGTAAGGACTAAAAACAATTTCTAAGATCTGGTTATATTATTACATTTAATGGATTCATCTTGTCAAAGGGAGCAACTG
Source organism: Taxidea taxus jeffersonii (assembly GCA_003697995.1). NCBI lineage: Eukaryota > Metazoa > Chordata > Mammalia > Carnivora > Mustelidae > Taxidea > Taxidea taxus. The sequence continues at coordinate 38,075 of ML100994.1, forward strand.
ACTTCACATTACCTGATCCTCATACTTACCAAGCAGACACACATTATACAAGGATTGTCTGTGATAAATGGAATCTGGAGGACTTCACCTTCATTTTCACATTTTGCAACAGAACCTGAGTGGAAAAAAAAAATCCATTTAAATTTTGCTTAATGGCATTATTGCAAGCATTTAATTTTTTACACTAATCCTTTTTTGAAGCAACTACCAAATTCAAAAATCCTTAATGAGTTTAAAATGATCAAATGCAACAAAAACAAATCCCCCCCCAAATAATTATTTTAAATAGTTTTATTTAAAGTTAAAAAAAAAGACTATCATATAGAGAGAGATGTTCTGCTCTCCGATGGCGTAAGCACAAATCCAACTCTTTCACTGAATCTTTAATAATACTCCTCCTTGATGAAGATATTTCAACTGAACGCATACCCCCATATGCAAAAAAAATTTCAAAGTGGACATTAGGGCTAAACAAAATTCAGGACTGCATCAACGAACAGGCCTTTATATGAATCTGCCTCACACAGCTTTGAGTTTAAATCACTTTTTGAAACAATATTCTCTCCTCTTCTCTTAGAAATCGACTTAATATTTTCTTTTCTGCACCAGGTGTCAGTAAAGTATGTCCTTCAGAATAGCGGCTGAGGTCTTCACCTGCATGAAAGTATACATTATTATATTCTGCTAGCATTACCTTTTTAAAATATGACAGTTTCTTTAAATTCAAAGTCTGGAGAGCCAGTGCTTTAAAAAGCACTCCTAACACAGAAGCTATATTGGAACCTTACAGAGTGAGAAAGAAGGATGTGTGGAAAACGGTGCAATTATTTCCTTGATATGACAGGAAGCGAAGAAATCAAAATAGGGGTTGAGGAAAACAACAAATATAAAGAAATTTCTCAAATTCAAACAGAATTTCTATTATCACTATATTCGTGTTAACAGGGTCTCAGTGTCCATCCCTTAACCTACTCACTGCCTTCCCACCCCTTAACACGGCGGGCTTCGCGTCATCCCCATCCGCCAGCGAGTGGCAGGCGCCAAGGTGCTCGCTCCCCACCCTCCCGTCCCCGGGGTAAGCCAGCTACTCCTCTCCCAGGTACCAAGCCAGCGTCCGGGAGGGCCGGTCCCTCCCGCCCCCTCCCCTACCTGTCAAGAAGGAGGAAGCCAGAGACATGGGGACCCCCGAGCAATTGAGCAGCAGCAAGATGCAGCAGGTAATCCCGGGCGAGCGCCGGCAGGGACGCTCAGCCAGAGCCCTGACGCCGGAGAACCAGAGCATCGTCACCTGGAGGGAATCCCGGGCGACTGCAGGTCCCGCGCCGCCGCCTCTGCTCCACTACCTCCGCTCACAGTCAAAAAGGGCTCTCAGCCGGCGAGTCGGGAGACAGTCCGCGAAGGAGGGAGGCGGGCGCCCGGGAGCGGGGGGGTCGGGGGGGAAGCGAGGGGTGAGGGGCGCCAGGGAGGAGGGGTCCTGCGGCCAGGCTCCTCCAATGCGGCTTTTTTTTTTTTCCTTTTTTTTTTTTTTTTTTTTTTTAGGGAGTTGCTCGCGGCGGCTTAGTCGTGGGCCACCCTACGCCAGAGATGGGGCCGGGAGGAAGGGGATGTCGGAGCAGCGGGAGATAGGCCGAGAAGAGAGGCTGCGGTGCGGACTGCGCACAGCCGCCCCGCCGCCGCTGCCGCCCGGGCTGCAGCTACTGCTGCCCCCGGCGCTGCCGCTGCCGCCGCGTCCTCCACTCCTGCACTCCCCACCTCCCGCGGGCCCCGCCGGCTCTCAGTCCGGCCGGCGCGCGCGCTCGCTCCCGCGCCCAACACAGGGGCGCACCGGCCGCCTCCCGGAACCCGCTGGAGGCGCCCGGGCGCAGGAACCCCGCGCCCCGGACACGTCTCAGCCAGGCGTTCAGCCCGCTCCCCAGCCCCTCGAGGGAGGCCGCCAACCCCGGGATGCAGATCCGAGCCGGGCAGGCGTGTCTCCACCGCCCCGCGCGTTCGGTGCCTCCTCCCTTTCCCGGGGGATCCCTCCCCTATCAGGGGATGCCACACCACTCCTGCTCACTCCGGGGTGCCCCAACCCTATGAGAAAGCAGAAAATGGGGTACGGGGACTCTTCACCACCCTACTGTCTCCCAGGTGCCCCAGCTTTGGGAAGGAGCGACAAACGGGGCGCAGGAGGGGCCCAGCAACTTTTCACTCCCAGCTTTGCTTCCCTCTGGCGGGGGCGCGACAGTGGACTGCGGGGTTGAGCCGACAGAGGGGCGAGGCGCCTTCGACATCAGTGTTTTGTGCTTCTGTGTCTTCGCGTCCTGACTCTAGGGAGGACAGAAGTTGAAACGACATACAAGGTCGATAAATAAAAGCACAGAGGCGAACGCTTTTCGCCCTTAGAAAAGAGGAACTCTCTCTCCCAGACTCCTCCCTTCCAACCTCCTGCGCACTGGGGCAGGGAGGTGCTCTTTGACTAATCATTCATTCACTCTCGAAAGAGGGAGGGACCCGCCGGGCGGCTAATCTCTGGCGGGGGGTGCGGGGGGTTGCACCGGGACCTCAGCAGCTTGGAGCTCTGTCGCCGTCGCAGCCGGGCTGCGCCCTTCTGGTCTCTGTAGCCCTGGGTGTCTGCAAGCCCGATCGCAAGTACCTCGGATACTTCCGTCCGAATCGCGGCCTTTCTGCCCAAGCCGTACCACCTTCTGCTCAAAGAGGGGTTGCAAGAGAGAGGAGAAGAATTTTTGTAACTAAATGGCGAAGGCGCAGGTTGGCATTTAGGGGACATGTGGCAAATGTTAGGGTCTGATAATCAGCTGCCCTCGGAATTCACTTTGGGTTGCCGTCTTCTCTCCCCAAGTATGGAAACCAGGTCCCTCGAGCCGATCCTCCCGACAGATCCGGCAGGGTGGATCCAAAGGGCAACCTTCGACTAGCCAAGCACTTTTCTCTGTGGGATGTACATAACAGTCTCCAAGCAAAGTGGGTTGTTTGTTGTCTCAGAAACTACACCTTTGAAAATAAATTAGTCTGTTTGCACCCATTTGGTCCAGTTCCATCTTAAACCCTCCACGACTGGGGGCAGGGGGAGCTCTTTATTTGTTTTCCTGTTTGAATGCAGGATTGCCAATGTGGCTGCACAGCAAGGAGCTGATAGGAGCACACTGCTCTGACATGGAAAAAATAAGGGAAGGGAAAGCTGTCATTAGCTTAGCATGCTCTATTTCCCTCTCAAAACAGATTTTTAGTGTAAAACTTAAAAGAGAAGAAAGATTACATGTGATTGGGGTTTTTTTTACCCCCAGATAACTGCCATGACCAGGCAAAAATCAGAATGTGTTTAATGTGTTTACTAACCATAAAGAAAGAAATCATAAAAAAAAAACCCTCTAAACCCAATCTTACTTCCCAATCCATACTGACTGATTAAAAAATAAAATAAAAACTTTTATTAATACAGACAAGTACAAGCAGTTGAAACCACTACCTTCTCAATCTCAAAAGATTCTCTTTGCATGGGGTTTTTAGATAAAGACGTTACTCACAACCTAACTACGGAAAACAGAATAACAGGGAGGCTGGAAGACCTTTTATTGCCCCAGACTTGAGCAGTAGATCTGCATGAACACACATTACAGAACTGCAGGAAATGTGAAGAGGACATGTGAGTTACTGCAATGTGTCTTCTTCCTGGCATCAGCCACCAGCCACGCATCCTCAAAGGTCTGGGAGACAAAATTCATCATGATGAAATCTAAGTGTATGTATTTCTCTAACCAGGGACATGGTGCTTTGAGGTACGCTGAAGCTCTCCCTGTAGGGACAAATCCAAAAACCACCTGGAAAACGTTTTCATCTGCCTGGAAGTTTACAAACGGGAGAGATGTACAGAAGCCTTTGGCAAACCTGTCTCCTTTTCCTGTTTGTTCCGATCAGCTGCCACCAGTGATTTCCCTTGCTGCCTTTTCAGCCACTGAGGCCTACTTCTGTAAGAGCATCCTTCACCCCAAAGGGCTTATCAGAACGTGTCTGCGCTGTTCTGCCACCACCCCCTTCAACGGATGGTCGATCAGCTGCCCGGCAGTCTCTGTCTCCCCAAAGCTGAGATATTCCAGGGTCAAAAAAGAAAGAAAAGAAGGAGGAGGCTTCTCTGAATAACACATAAGTCTATTTTCACAATTAAAACAAATGGTGGTGCTATCCAAATCCCAAACTCTCTTGACTGAAATCAAAAGAACGCAGTGTGTGTTTGGCTCTGTTTATAAGATTTTTAAAGGACAAGGAGGTAATGGGTCTCAAAGACTATTGTCTAACTCAGGGCCCATTCCATTCGCAGTTAGACAAAGTACTGTCTCATCCTCTTTAAAATACAATATAAAACCTAATCCAACTAAAAGGAAATCAGGCCTGTGATAGTTGACATTCTCATCTCCTTGCAAAACTATGATAGTGAATTTACAGTAAAAAATCCAACCAAATATATAATTTAGCAAAAGAAATTACATCAACCCAGCTTCCTAAAAATAGAAATAAATAGATCTATCAAAAAGGCAGCAGAGTAAAGGAATTGTGATACCAACCACTAGGGAGGGCCGAAAGTACTCCATAAATGGGAGAGGGTTTTGCTTTATAAAAGATATCAGGCTAGGCATTTTAGACTTGATCAGGATAAGCGGTGGTACTACTAAGAAGCTTACCATCTAGTGAAGGAGATAAAGCATGTTTGTAAATGAAGGTAGGAATGAGTGTAGTAATTTCCCCTTATCTACAGGGAAATAAGGTCCAAGACTCTGAGTGGGTGCCTGAAACCACAGATAGTATTAAGCGCTATATATATGTGGGGTTTTTTTTCCTACATATACCTATGATAAAGTTCAATTTATATTAGGCACAGCAAGAAATTAACAATAAGCAATAATAAACTAGAACAACTGTAACAATATACTATCATAAGATATGAATGTGCTCTCTCAATATAACTTATGATACTGTACTCACCCTTCTTGTGACAACACGAGATGATAAAGCAGCTATGTGATGCGTCAAAGGGAGGCCAATGACAGAGGCATCGTGAGGTAAGTTAGGCGGCCACTGACCCTCTTGAGATTTGTCAAAAGGAGGACCATCTGCTTCCGGACCTCCACTGACCACTGGCCACTGAACCTGCAGAAAAAGCGACACAGCAGATAAAGGGCCATTATGGTGTAAAAGGAGGCAATAACAGGCTCTGCTGTGGAAGTTTAAAGAAGAGATTAAGCTTCCTGGAGGAGGTGGCACAGGAGCTGAGCCTTGCAAAAGGGGAGTGTTAGTAGGTGAAGGGCAATCTGGCAAGAGTAGAGAGGAACTGCCAGGAGACACACACAGGATTTATAAAGAGAATGGGGAGTAGTCACTCAAAGAGCTCTCTCTTGTTGGCTGAGCGGGAGCCCTGGGCAGCCTTGGAAATCATAAGGAATCTAGAGGCAGCGCTTCAAGATTCCACCCCAGATAAGCAACACTAAGTCTGCCATGGAATAAGTGCCTAATTCTTTACAACAATCAGACTATATTTCTTCAGAAAGGAAACAATTCCTGCAGGCATATTCGGCAGTCAGCACAGGCAGCATTATTAGTGATTCTGTGGGAGAGAGCGGTTTCTACCTGCACCTGCAGGAAAGGGTTCGGGTGATGCAGCATCTAATACACATGAACCAGTCTCTTAGCCTCTGCAGCATGGCTACAGGATTCTTCTTGGGATGAACAGTAATGCTGCTTCTGTTTTTTAAGCACTTAGAGATCATATAAACCAACTTCCTGCCCATTTACACAGAGTTCCTCTCATTCTCCGGACATGGGGCTTTCTGTTACAAATGTCCTGCCTTCTTAAGTCATAGGAATTATAGGAAAGCACCACAGGCTGTTTTAGATCTGATGCAAATTAAAATTACAGAGTTGACGCAATAAGTACTCAAATACCAGCTGAACTGAACTGGCACCAACGACACAAGGTCTAAGACCGTAAAAAGCAGGCCACGACCCAGGTCACCTAGGTTATACAGTGAATGTGCTTTTAGATCACTAGACTCAATGTTAAAGAACTGCACTCTCTTTTGGGCTTTGCTACTGGTTTGCTTATTTTCTGGTCCTTCAGAAAAAGGGTGCCTGACCATGACAGCTGGGAGAAGTCCTCCAGTTTCTGCCCGAAGACTCTACTGTCATTCCAAAAAGTCAGAGGCTCTGAAATTACTTTATCGTGGGGGTGGAGAGAGTGGAGACAATGACAAAAGCACCATTTCAGTGATATTGGCCTATTTTATCTAAATGATCATTATTAAAATTGAATTGCTAAGTCACTAACCTGCTCTTTTTCTCAATTAATCATTCTCTCCATTATTTGTAACCTCATGGTTCTTTTCATGACTGTAGTCACCAGAGTTTATCCATTTCTAAAGCAGGGCATTTTGGTAAAGATGATAGAACTGAGGCATTTTTAGACACAGTTGCATCCAAATAACAAAATCACTGTTGTCGTTGTTGTTTTCTAATTTTTGAAATAATATTGTAGTATATAAAGTCCCCTTCACTCCTTCCCTGGCTCTCACCCACCTCTGACCTTACCCCAACCCCTGCCACAAGGATGATGGTACACCATGAGAAATGAGGGAAGGTGTGCCAGTCTCTGAGGGAAGGTGTGCCTGTCTCACATAGTACTTCTTTATTTAAATATATATGAGCCAAAATACCCACATTAGAGGTTCATACATTCTCCAGTTTTGTAATTAAAGCAAAAGAGCTATTTTTCAAAGATGTTTTAAAATTTCCTTCAATATCTAAAATATCTAATAAAGAAATCATTTTGATATTGGAGATTATAAAAATCAGACATAAATTTGACTCCATCAGTAAGTAGGCACCAGGGTTTCGCATTTACAGAGAATAATCTTTGAGAGAGGGTCTTCTTCTCCACATTCTCTCTGGGAAGTCACTCCCCAAGCCAGCTTCACCCCATCACCAGCCTCACTGGCACCAAAGCTGCAGCCCTATCTGTCCATCTGGAGTGGGGGATACAGTTGAAGAAATCGCCACACAAACCTCAGGCACCAGGATATTAAGCTAATGCCTTGCTCATTTTGTTCAAGGTCTTATGAGCTCTCCTGCAAGACTTTAAATCAGTCTCATTTGGAGTAAACTTCAACAGAACAGAGAAAATCACCACTGCCTCAGAACTATTTCTGCATTATCTATAGACTCAGAGAAGAACTGTTCAGCACCACCTACTTAACAGCGTATATCATCAGGAGGCTAGTAACGTGAATGAGATGGGCAGGGACTCCTGGCTGTCCCCCAGTATCCATTCTTCCTCAATACAGAACCCCTAATTTGTGCAGCGCATAGACGGCTTATCAGCAATAAACACCTCTTTCTTCAGCCTCTCTGACAGGTAGCAACCCAAGGGGACACTCTTCCTTTTCCCCTTCCTTCCTCCTGATGTCTGGAATCTAAGCATAAATGATGCTGCTGGAAATCCAGCAACCACGCTGTCCCATGAAAAGAGGTTTCAGGAAAAAAACAAAAACAAAAACAAAAACAAAAAAAGCTTTAAGCATGGAAGAGCAAGAAAGAGAGAAGATTAAGCTCAGATATGAAATGCAAAATGAGCCCTGGACTCACCACCTCTGACTTTCCTGAACATGAGAGGAAAGCAGCGTCTTTTTCTGGCCCTTGTTAGTTTTATTTTTCCTTGTTATTCTCCACTAAACATATAATCTTTTGAAAAATTTACAACTAAAGACAAATAGCAAGTGCCCAATAAAAAGCTAAATGTATTAATTAATCTGATATTTAAAGATTGAAGGACTTACAGAGGCAAAGAATAGATCCCAGATTTCAACCAGCCGTAGTGCCAGTTTACTTATGTCTAGTGAGTTTTAGGAAATTCAGGGTAACTTATTCTTTCTTTTAAAAAGCAACTTTTAAACATTTGTACTCATAGCAGCATTATTCACAATAGCCAAAAGGTAAAACATGTTCATCAACAGATGAATGAATAAACGAAATATACTAGATACAAAAATAGAATATTATTCAGCCTTAAAAAGGAAGGAACTCTGACACACTCTACAACCTGGATGAACCCCAAGGACATTATGCTAAGTGACCTAAGCCAATCACAAAAGACAAGTACTGTGCAGTTCATTTATAAGAACCACCCAGAATAGTCAAATTTATAGAGACAGAAAGTATAGGGTGGTAACTGCCAAGGGCTGAGGGGAGGGAGGAATGGAGGTTGTTTAATGAGTAGAGATTTAGTTTTGGGAGAGGGAAAGAATTCTAGAAATTAGTTACACAATGAAGTGAGTATACATAACAATTACCAAACTGTATAATTAAAAATGGTTAAGATGGTAAATTTCATGTTATGTCTATTTTACCACAATTAAAATATTTAAGATAAATTTTAAAATAACTTTTATATTTTCTTCTTCATTACTGAATTATCATAATAATTGGCCCCCAAAATAGGAAATACAGATTATCAAAGAAAGAAAATGCTATACTGGTTTTGTTTTGTTGTTGTTTTTTGTGATTGTTGTTGTTTTTTTTTAAAGATTTTATTTATTTGAGAGAGAGAGACGACAAACACAAGCAGGGTGCAGGGGCAGAGGGAAAGGACAAACAGACTCTCTGCCAAGCAGGGAATAGGACATGGGGCTTGATCCCAGGATCTCGGGATCGTGACCTGGGCTGAAAGCAGGTGCTTAACCCACTGAGCCACCCAGGCATCCCTGTTGTACTGTTGTTTTATTAAAGTGACTGGCTTATTGGGGCACCTGGGTGGCTCAGTCGTTAAGCAACTGCCTTCGGCTCAGGTCATGATCCTGGAGTCCCAGGACTGAGTCCCGCATTGGGCTCCCAGCTTGGCGGGGAGTCTGTTTCTCCCTCTATTTCTCTGTTCTCTCGTGCTCTCTCTCTCATTCTCTCTCTCTCAAATAATAAATAAAACCTTTAAAAAAAGTGACTGGCTTATTAAGGTGACTGGCTTTGTGCTAAGTGGTTTACATATTACTTCATTCAATTCACCCAACAAGCTTATGAGGCAGGTACTATCATTTTAGCCCCACTTTATGTTTGTATTAAGCACAAAAGATTAAGTAAATTGTTCAAGGTCATACAACATGGGGTTGGTTGAGCTACAATTGGGATCCAAGTTGGCTGACTCTGGAGCCCTTGCTCTTATTAATTAAGTTATTGTGAATGTTTTTGTCACTAATTATTCTTTGGCTGCATCATTTCAAATAATTATATAATATTCTATTTTATGAAGGTACCATCATTCTCTTAGTTAATTTTCTAAGTTGCTTCCAGTTTTTGACTACTATAACAGATGCTTGAATGAACACCTTTTTATTATTCATATTTCTTCCCTTGAGGATAAATTCATTAATTGACAGAACAAAGGCATGTGCATTAAGGCTTCTGAATGATATTTTTATGCATTCTTAACCAAGGATTATTTTCCCCTTTGGTCTTAGAAATTTTTTTAAAGACTTTATTTATTTATTCGACAGAGAGAGAGATCACAAGTAGGCAGAGAGCCAGGCGGAGAGAGTGGGGAAAGCAGGTTCCCTACTGAGCAGAGGGCCCAATGGGGGACTAGATCCCAGGATCCTGAGATCATGACCTGATCCGAAGACAGGGGCTTACCCGCTGAGCCACCCAGGTGCCCCAGTCTTAGAAATTTTATATGTCAGACTGATGTACTTGCAAGTCATCAAGAGCTCTAAGCTTTTCTCAGAGTTATCTTCATAGATGTTTGTAGATACAGAGGACATACAATTAATTTAAAGCTTGTTAAAAATAAAACACAGCCCATTGACTTTCTAGACTTCATTGATTGTGTGGTCTAAATATTTATTCAAGGAAATCTTAAAACAAGTAATGGTGACTTACTTGACCACCATCAGCTTCAAGGCATAATATCAAGTGCCTGTGAGCTACAAGGTGACAATCAGTTCCTCCCAGTATCCCCCTCATTCTCTTCCTAAAAGTATCCTCTTTCAACTTGAATTCACCGTAGCTTTTCCTCCCCTAAGCCATACTCTCCTGTACCTTCCATTAGAAACAATAATCACATTAATGAACAATCTCAGCATCTCTCAGAAGACAGCAAAATAAGAAACTCTAGTGCCCAAGTTTTAATCCTTCAAAACTATCCCATTAACTAGAGCTTAATTTATATAGTAGTTTGCTACCCAGGAGATTAGCTAGTTGTCATTAAGGAATGAAGAAAACTAATTTTACTAATGCAGGAAGCATTCAAAGGGAATTCTTTGAAACTAATCCAATGACTTAATATCTAGTCCTAGTTCTGCCACTTGACATTCTAATGATTTGAGACTAATTAATTAACTTCATAAGGCTCAGTGTCTCCATCTAATAAGAGGATGAAATAGCATCACCCCTGCTTGCTTGTCAGGATTGAATGTGCAATCATTTTACAAAGTGCTACATTTAAAAAAGTAACGAAAACTAGAGGTTTGGGATATAAAAGGACCCCGAGAAAGCATCTAATTCTACTTCATTATAAAAACTCTTCAACTGAGGTTCAAATAAATTAAGTAACTTGCCCAAAGCTGTAGGAGACATGAATTTTTTTCCAGAAGAGCAAGGACCTTCTTTGGGAACTATTCTTCAAAATAGTTCTTCAAAATAGGTTTTACTGAGGCTGGCCAATCATCATTACCCCTCCCCCATGCTACCATGCCCACACAGTTCTTTTTTTTTTTTTTTTTAAGATTTTTTTTATTTATTTGAAAGACAGAGATCATGAGTAGGCAGAGAGGCAGGCAGAGAGAGAGGGGGAAGCAGGCTCCCCACTGAGCAGAGAGCCTGATGCGGGGCTCAATCCCAGGACCCTGAGATCATGATCTGAACCGAAGGCAGAGGCCCCAACCCACTGAGCCACCCAGGCGCCCCGATCCCCACACACTTCTTACAAACAGGGAGATCATGTGGCCCAAGGTGGGCCAATTATAACAACTCATCCTTCTGATCACATTCCTTGGCCCAGCACTGAAAACATGACCCTAGCTCTTCTGGATTTTTCAAACCTGAGCTGAGGGGAAAATACCTTTTGCTCTCTGGTTGAAGTCTGCCACATAGTTGGCCCTGAATATATGTTGGCCAACATAAATATCATTGACAATAATAATTGCAAAGTTAATACACCAATATCTAAGTACTATAGCACCTGCTATAATTGATACCTCAACCTAAAGCACAAAAGCTAAAGGTAGATAATTTGGGGCATTAGAGGAAGATCTGCAGAGGAGTAAAGAGACTGGTCTTGCTGGAGAGATACCAGAAGCCTATTTCCCCACTCTGGAGCCTACCATTATCTCCATAATCCATGTCAGTCTCTGTACATCTAGCAATCCATCTTAAGGTTGTTCAAGGCAGTCAATCCACATTTATTGAAAAACTACTATATGCATAACATGTGCTCAGTTCTCATTGAAATAACCATAATTTCATTTTCTTCTTGTTAAAGTTGCCATAAATTTCCACTACCCTAATTTGAGACATTATATTCTTTAAAATATAGAGACATATAAGGCAGCCATTTATATTTAGCTATTTAAATGTATATATTTTATTTGTGTAAACAGGAGGGAGGAGGGGAGAACCCAACACCTTTACTGAATATTTTAACTGATGTGGGGGGAAAAATCAGTTCCAAACAGAGGATCTAGTTCCACTGCATTTTTCTTCCCCAATGAGGTTCAGGATGGTAATAATTGCTGGGCATTAGCTATTGTAGCACTAACAGATGCCATTAAATGGACCCCAGACAAAACAAACAAGTAAATGGCAGTCTATTTATGGGTCACTTTATTCTTTACTGCTATAAATAGCCTGTCCTTTGGGCATCATAATAGGTCTTTGCTTTGTATCACGTGTGAATGTGTTACTTTTTGCCACTCAACATCTGGACACTCTGATAAGCATAAACATAAATGAACTCCCAGAACAGAGTGATGTGAAAACGGGCTTCTTCATTATAAGGCACTGGGTCTACTGCTCAACACTTTCATGTAGTGAACTCCCTAGATGGCAGAAGAGTCAGTTTAAAGAAACTGGAAAAGGGGTAAGTATAATTTTAACAAATTTTTCTTAGGTTCATATCATCATTACTCTCCCCTAGAGTTTGGAAAATAATTTCATGATGCTAAACTACTCTTTGATTGAAGGCAAAATTTCTTGAGGTTTATGTAGCAATGAACACTCTACAAGCCAGCCTGGGTGAAGGAATAGAATATGCTAGTTGATAAAATATTTTATAATATATATATAAATATTATAAAATTATATTATATATATAATATATATATATAAATAGAATATGCTAGTTGATAAAATATTTTAGACGGAAAATGTAGTATACTGATTCTCAAAGCATTAGGAAACAATAAATTATAATTAATATGCTACAAATTAAATTTTCATTTTCATGGTTCAAAGGAATATCAAGATCTTCAAATTCCTTGAAACTCAAAATATGGTTGCTAAACCAGCAGCATCCATATTATCTGAGAGCTTGTTAGAAATACAGAAACTCAGACCCCATCCCAGAGTCACTGAATCAGAATCTGCCTTTCAACAAGGTCCCTCGTTGAACAGTGTGTTCATTAAATTTTGAGAAGCACTGTTAGTACCACAGGATGGTCAATTTAAACATGACCTTTGTAGCATAAGTAAAGCATAAGTGTGCTCAAATGTCGATTAACTGATAGTGTTTTCGTTGGTAAAAACAAGCCGGGGCACTTTGTTCTGTAGTTTATCTACAATATTAATTCATTCAGGTTGGCTTGAATGAATAGACAGTTTAATTCACAAATGGACAAAGATTTGGACCCTGGTAATAAAGACCCAGCTCACTTTTGCATATGTGAACATTTCTGCCCTACCATCTTTATTTGAGGAGCCCAGATTTTCAAAACAATAGCTCAAAGTAAGCAGCATTTGTCATGTGCAAACAGCAGCTCTTCCTGACTGCTGATCCTCTTTGGTCAACTCAGTTGTATATGCTTTTATGCTTGGGGAAGGTGGAAAAAGAATCTGTTGGATACTGTGTTATATGATATATATGGACTCTGGAATGTGAGTGGCACAGGTTCAGAACAATTGTGTATTAGATTCCCTAACCTCCTTTGAAATGGGGATAATAATGCTGATGCTATCTTTTATGTGGATAAAAGGCAATAGCATGTCCCAAGCCACTAACACAGTGCCTGGCATACGGTGCAGGCTTAAAGAGACATTTCTACATTTCTGTGTGTGGAGTTCTGCCATAGTTTATTCTGCACTACCCCCCTTTTAGAAATAATGTTTTGAAACGTGTTTCAGAACCGTTGTGTCTAGGGCAGAGGCATTTAAAACCTGTAAAGGGGGAGGAGCTCATGAGGATTGGGAGGCAAGGATGGCGCGCATTGCCTCGAAGGCCCTGTAGGTGGCAGCACTGAGGCCACAGGAGCGCACAGCTTGAAGCTGCGATTTTAAGAAGCTCTACAGGGACTTGGCCTGTGGTTAAGCCCAGTCATCTGCATGAACGTGCAAAGAGTTTGCTCCCACGCTAGAAGAAGCTGTTCTTTCCACTACCTGTCAAGATTTCCTTTTTGCTTCCCTCCCAGGGTAACTTCTCTGCGTGTGTTTACATTTGATTGCCTTCTCTATTGTGCTGAGCCTGAACTTAACTCAGAAAATTGGTCTTCTCTCTCTGATCAGCTCCTTTTGATCCATACCCAAATACTTTAGAGTGGTCTTTCGAGGGCGGTTTCTTCCTCCTCCTGGCCACCCTTGGGCACTCGTGCTCCCATCCCCACCCAGTTTTTGGCAAATCATATAATAAATTGTAAACCATATATAATAAATGTCATGCACAGTTCTATGCACGTTAGGTACCTTTACTCATTTAATCCTAAAACCAGGCCATGAGATAGGTAGTAGTGTCAGTAACCTGCTCAAAGTCAGACTGTAAACCAGGGTTCAAACATGGGCATCCTTGTTCTCAAATTGATGTTTTTAACACTACACTGAGCTGCCTCTTAAGGAAAGACTGTAAAAGAAATTTTTAAAGCCATCAGGTAATTGCCTGCAAACTGAAGAGATCTCAAAAAGGAAGTAAGTCTCTACTCTTCTGGAGAGTTCCCCAAATGCAGATAATAACTCTTCTGGCCCACAAACAGGCAAGGTAATGGGCTCAGCAATGGCTGAATTTGGGCCTTCCTTTCACCAAGGCAAGGCATCCGGAAGATGAGAAAGGCTGAGTGTGGCAACAAAACAGCAAGCCATTCAGAAGATTCAGAAGTGCGTCTGGAAGAGCTAGAGTTTCTTTTTCTCAGGTCCTGAGTAAAGCCACACCCAGTTGGATTATTGTCAAATCCTGATCTATAGGGTTGACTCTGTGTCCTCAATCCCATCACACTGGAGGGGTGAGGGGGTGGGGGGACCCATGTCTCTTACTTTCCCAGAGGAGATCTAAAATAGAGGTAGAGAGGAGTTAAATACTTTATTTTATGGTCTTTGGAATTCAACAGACCAGGGTTCAAATTTGTATTTCTGTACTTACTTGAGGATATGTAACTTCACTGATGGTAAGCCCATTTCCTTGTCTGTACAGTAGATCTCCTGGTAGTACCCGCCTCGGAATAACACCGGGTAATCCAGGCAGAGCTGTTCCCACGGTACCCAGAAGCAGTGAGAGCTTCACCTGGGTTCTTGAAGTAACACCCTCAAGGGGCTTCCGTTTCTAGCTTCTCTCTGGTCCAATCAGAGACTGCACTCCTCTACCTCCTGCCAGATCAATTGCTCTGATGTAGACAGTACACTGTCATTCCTTTGCTCACAGACCTACACTAACTTCCATAGCTTGGAAAAGAACATTTAAACTCTTTATACTGACTATCAGAGTTTGTTCCATGTCCCTCTCCAGTTACCGGTACAACCAGTATCCTTCACAGAGTTTGGGCTGCAGCCAAGCTGAAGCACGTGCTGCACCCACACTGGCCCCCATGGCTTTCCTCTTCTGTCACTCCACTGTTGCTGTTTCCTGTGAGTCCTGTCCTGCCCAATACCATAGCCATGGGCCACATGTGGCTTTCTAAATTAAAGTTAAATGTAATATTCTCTCCTCAGTCACATTAGCCACACTGCCGGTACTCAGTAGCCACACATGCTAGACAACACAGATTCCAGCACATTTCCAACATTGCAGAAAGTTTAATGAGACCTCGCAGGCCTAAAGCATGTGTCTAAAACCTAACCAGCCTTAAGGACCAGCCCAAATGTCCCTGGTGCCACAAAGCCACTTCTGTGCCTTCCCAGCTGCAAGTTCTCGTTCCCAGAGCAGCAGAGGTTCTGCTGGCAGTGACTTGTCACCACTGAGAGAGCCACTGTCCCTGGCCACATGTCACTTCAACGAAAGCAGCTGTTTGGTTTCTGAGCAACGTGTGGTAGATGGGTGAGCATGGCAGCTAGAAGCACCAAGGGATAGGAAATTTAATCTTGGTTTTACAGAACTTTGGAGAACCTACTATATCCCAGGCAGTTTTAGGTAGTTTACATACACCATCTTATTCGACACCTCAACTGTATGAAGTAGATATCATGACCCCTAGTTTAAGGATGAGAAAACTAAGACCACGGTGGTTAAGAAGCTTGCCCAAGATACAGTATGCTTGTATATGTGAACATACCAAGAAATAACCCAAAGGCAGAATCCAGATCTTTGTGCCTCAAAATTGGGGCTTGTTCCATACACACACACAGCCAGCCCCCAAGCCTATTGTGAGGAGGTTGCTTTCATTGCTCTCAAGCTAATAAAATGATTTCAGGCAGAGCTGGGGAAGAGGAGGGGTGGAAGAGGGTGGATATCCCTGAACAAAGGAAAAGAATATAATGAGAACTGTCTAAGCTTTTTATTCACGTAAATGTGTTACCTCATTCTCATCTCGTTTCTTAATTCTCTAAAGTCCCAGAAGAGGAAGATTAAGTCACTGTGCGTGTGCTGCTGTGTGCTCGTGCACGCCTGTGGGTGGTCTTAGTACAGGAATGCAGGGTACAGAAAAAGAAGTTAGAGGACATGAAACAATGAAATGACAAAACAAAAAAGCTTTCAATATCTCTCCATTAATATCTGAAAATATTTTACACTATTAGGTAGAACCATAGGAAATTGCTGTATTTCTAAGTAAAATGATTGCATACTAGCACTTGCCTATGGTTCAACCTAATAATTTTTTTTTAGCAATTATCAATTAGTTTATCAATTTAACTCTCAATTTTTATCAGGTAGAAATAATGGCTATTTAGGGATCCTAACCCTGAATCTAGCTCAATCCAAGTATGAATGCTTTAAAAATTCTATCAGACACATCTGGGGCACAGAAGTGGTTCCCGCTGCCTGCAACCCTCTGGAACTTGGAAGCCTGGGGGCTGGGGGGAGCCAGGCTACTTTCTGAGCCTCCAACCCTATGGGAGCCATAAATCATCTAAGTAGAGATATAAAATCTTCTCAAGGAGACTGGGAGGCTGCCTCAGGTAGCTCCCTGAAGAGGGCATTAACATACCTAAGGAAAGAATGTGGATATCTAAAAGGGAGAAATGGGGGCTGGGCTTGGAAAAGGGGGACAGAAGCTAGTCCTGGCTTCCTGGCTCTCAGTGATATCTGGCCTGGTGGAGATAGAAGAAGAACAATGGCAGTAAGATAAGCCAACTCAGCTCCCTTGCAACTCTGGCTTTTCTTGAGGATTTTTCTGCAGGGGAAAGAATTCCTTGTCCTCTGCTAACAATCCCTAAAAATGCAGCAGTGTTGTTGAGGTTGCAAAGAAATAAGGCAAGTCATACCCCAGGCTTCCATGAACTTCCCAGTCTCTCCCAGTCTCCTTCCCTGGACAATATCTGAATCACAATGGTCAAAATGAAAGTTGGTCCTACTTGTGTGGGAACCTTGTACAGAACCAGAGCAAAAGTTAAATTCCCAGAATATATATGTTAAAGGGGGGTAACCTATGATTCCAAATATGTTTGCTTAAATTCTTATGACTATACCAGAGCTAGTACCTTGTGACATTTCATTCCTTATTAAACTGATACCCTCAGTTTAATGGACATATTTAAGCAATATCACAAGCCAAACTACCCTTAAATGTTAAACAGCCCTGATCAAAGACAAAAATGGGAGTGAGGAAAAGCCTACCTTTGTAAATGTGAATGGTCACATGTCCTCCTACACAAATGGGTTACTTCTGACCCACAAAAAACAACTCACTTTAAGATATAAGTGTACATAGAATTTTTTAAATAGTGTATATATTTATTTTAGCTATCTTTACAAAAAGACTTTGAAGTCTTGTAAAGAAAGATCTCCAGAGGTCCAAATCCGTTTGTTTAGTGATAAATTGTCCTTGAAATGTGGAACTAATGTTTCTGCTCATTTCATTTAATATTTTTAAAAGCTTTGTGGCCAAATCATCTCATCTTTGGAACTTTCTAAAAGTCTAGAAATAACTTTAGAATTTAAGTAATGCATTTCTGTTAACATTTTTCTTTATTTCAACTGTGATGTTTGTAATTTGGTTTCAAAAAATACTCATGGGGGGCCTAGAAGCAGCTCCAATCAACCAACTCATATTCCTAGCCAAAGAACAGGTCATTTAAAATATTTGAGAGGGCAAGATGGACCTGTAATGAAAATATGCAAAAGGCTTCTCTTTATTTTTCAGGAAAATGTGAATAAAGGGGTCCAGGAGCTTGGGTTTTTTATAATGCCTGATTCCAAAAAAACTCAAAACACAAGTGAATGTTTAAAGTCTGGTTAATATTCAAAAATAACCTCTGAACAATATGGTCCTCCTATGAAAGATGAAAAAATAAGTCCCAAGGAAAGGAGCTGATCTGACCAGCAAGGCCTTGGTGAATTCCAGCCGGCATCCTCATCATTCGCTTGAGTTACCTGATGGCACCTGGAGGCCTGGTGCCTGCAGGGCCTGGAGGCCTGGAGGCCTGCCTCCAGCCTGGACCACTGTCTCAGTTCCCATTGCCATACTTTTTTCAGACCTCCCTCAGGCTGGTCCGTATTTGCAGACCATTAAGCAGAGACTGCTGCTGATGACCAGATGACAGTGAAGGTGGACCACCAATGAATGACCTGCTCTCTTTTAAAAACAGCAATCCTTGCTTACCTTGCCCCAGGGCACTTCTGGCCTCAGCATTTAGCATTGTATTCACAGAAGATTGTAACCTATTCAAGGGGTAGGGACAATAATTAAGTATCTTTTCATCTCCCTGCTCTAAAACTGAGGTTGTCACAATCCGATTGGGGTGGCTGGGTGGCATAGCCAGTCAAGCATCTGAATCTTGGTTTCAGCTCAGGTGGTAAGATTGAGCCTTGCGTTGGGCTCTACACGGTGTCTGCTTAAGAGTCTCTCTCTCTCTCTCCTCCTCTACCCATGAGCTCATGCTTAAGCTCTCTCTCTCTCTCTCTCTCTCTCTCTCCCTCAAATAAATAAATAAGTCTTTTTTTTTAAAGGGGATTATTTTTAAGCTTGACTATTAGTGGACCTCAGGCAGAACAGACACCCTTAACTTTTCTAGCCTCATGGCAATTTAAATAGATATTAGTGTGGAAAAGTTCACTAAGTAAACCAACCTCCTAAGGTTTGCTTTCATTGGATGCAAAAATATAGACAGTTGTAGAAAATGAGTGAGGCCAGCATCGTACTCACGTAAGCTGTGTTCAGAAGGACTCTACTCTTAGTTTAATACTCTGCTGTTGAGGTCTTGGAACTCTTAATAATTTTGAACAAGGGGCCACTTTGCATTTTTATTTTGCACGAGGCTCTGCAAATTATATGGTTGATCCAAACGGTAAGAATCCACACTTGATTATGGCAGGAGCTTCTGAATTGCAAACAGAAGACCTGGGTCTTATCCTTTGACTTCAACTGTTTTTTCTCTCAAGGCTTTTATTAGCAGCATATTCTCCAACTAAATAAGGGCAGCACAGTGATAGTGCTCTTAAACAAAACTATTGATGATGCCGTAAATGCACACAGTCATCTTCATTAATATAAAATATCAGTAAGCAGCCAAGTAAGTTATTTCTGTGGTCTACGGTCAATTCAACCTCATATTTGAGGGTCTGCTGTAAGTCAGGCACTGTGTTTGGCACTGGGGGTAGCAGTAATGAAGCGATCAGAATCTTTGGTTTCAATGGGCTTCTATTTCAGTTGGGAAAAATAGGTAATAAATATAAATGAATAAGTCAATACACGTTGCAAAATGACCGACTGCAGGAAAATAAAGTAGAAAAAAAGGCAGTGGATGTGTTTTAAATAAGATGGTCAGGGAAGAACTCAACAAGATGCTGCCATGTGAGCCAAGCTTTGAAGGAAATAAAAGCACAGGCTGTGCATTCATGGGCTGAGAAACAGAAGGTACAAAGACTAGGGCAGGTGCTTACTGTCGAAGGAAGGAGCAGGAAGGTAAGTGATGGCAAGGTTTAGAGCCTGGAAGTGACAGGATGGGATGGAGTAGAACTATTTTGGCTGCTGTGTGGAGGAGCAAAAGGCAAGTGGGGTGAAACCAGAAGACCAGATAGGAGAGTATGGCAACCATGCAAGCAGAGGTGCTCAGGGCTTGGACCGGATGACTGGCAGCAGAGGTGATGAAAAGTGGCAGGATTTGAAATTTACTTGGAAGGCAGAGCTGATGGGACTTCCTGAAGGGTAACCATGAATAATAACAACCATGACAAAAATATTAACAAGATCTGAGACCATATCCTTCAACCAGCCTAATTTCTGGCCAATTCGGCTACCAACATTAACTCAGTCCAGCTTCATGGTAACCCTGGACGAGAATTACCAGCTTTTTGCAGATGAGCAAATAGGACTCAGAGGGTTTATGTAACTTGCTAAGGGCACTAACTAGTAAGTACAGCAGACATTGATCTCTTTAAATCCAACAGAACATTATCAGCACACTGTGCTGGGTGGACACTAGACTGCAGAGTTAACTCTAAAAAAAAAAAAAAAAAAACAAAAGAGAGCAAGAAAAGTCTTATTTGGACTCTAAGCTTTCCTCTCTGTTTACTGGCTGAACTTTCTTTCTCTGTCTACTGCTAATGGTGAGTTAACACTGGGGTACCATAATGAACTATGTGCTGGGAAAATGAGAAATCTCCTACTAGGCACTAATTTAAGAGAAATGAGCTCATCTTGTTCTTTGAAGAACTTTAACAACCGTGGAATTATGCCAGTAGGGTAGAACCTAAACCAGAGAGATACCCACTAAGGTGGCTTCAGACTAGCTACTTCCACTAAAAGCCCAGAGCTGCCCCTGGGGTTGTGAGGAATGGGAGGCGTGAACTACATAAATGGCTCTAGAGTTGATGAGAGGCTTTGGCCTTAGGGCCTGAATGGACTGAAAGGTTATTTGCCATCCAAAAGGGGAGGCACAGGGAAGGGGGTGGGGAATTGTCAACTAGAAGTGAAGGATGGAAAAGGGGCTGGGAAGGAGCCTGGTTGGGAGAGGCAGTTATAAAGTAGCTGGCTCATCTTCGCCAGTCTACCAGGGCCCTCATCAAAGCATAAGATGAACTCATGCACTTGTGGGAGGACCGCCACCACTTGTGTCTGCATAACTAATTGAAAAGCAAGAGCTTGGTATGGGGGTCAAGGAAGGAGACATGGGCTGCTTCTAAAAATAAAAAAAGTGAGATGCTGTTTGGTTACCAGTTGCACAACAATCTACCCCAGAACTTGGTGGTACAAAACAACGACTTTATTAGGCATATGGATTCCATGTGTTGGGAATTCTGACAGGGTACATGGCATAGCTTACCTTTGCTCCATGACATCTGGGGTCGACTGGGAAAATAAAAGACTGGGGTTGGGGGGCAAAGTAACTTAAAATCTGTAGACTGAAGTCATCTGGAAGGATCTTCACTCACATATTTAATAGATGATTATAGCTATTGGTTAGGACTTCATTTGGGATTACTGGCCAGAACACGTGACCTGGGCTTCCTCACAGCGTTGCAGCAATGTCAGATTTCTTACATGAAAGCTCAAGATTCCAAAAATTCCCAAGTTTGAGTGTCCCAACAGAAAAGGTGGCAGCCAGGTTGTTGTAAATGACCCAGCCTCAAAACTCTTATAGTCACTTTTCCTGCATTTTATTGGTTTTAAGCAAATTACAAGCCCACCTAGACCCAAGGGTAAAGGACAAAGGTCAAAGAATTTGTTTGCAGGTTTAAAACCACCAGAGGAGCTTAAAATACCCTGGCATTTCTTATGCACTGGTTACAAGATCTGGGAGAGGGGAGGGTACTATGACCTGTAGGGGGTGTCACTCTCCAGCAAGAAGTGTTGACATCTGTTCTCTGCTCCTTTTCCTCTAGCCATCACTCCCCATTACTTGTTCTCTGAAACCACATGGATTCATCTTACCCAACTTGGCACTTTGGGAGACATTACCTTCCTAATGGTTCATCAGACTCTACAAACTCTCTCTTACCTTGTCTTGCTCCTTTATGCATATTCCTCCTTGCCTTATCACAATGATTAGAATTCCAGATGACCTGAGTTTGAATCCTAGCTCCAGAAATATTTAGTCATTTGCACAGGTGGCATGACATCCCTGAGTCTCACTTTCTTCACCTACAAAGTGGAAGTTTTGTAACAATTAAAAGGGATGACACTTGGCAGAGAAAAAATACTCAAGAATTGTAAACTGACCTAGGCTTAAATTGCTCAACATAATTCTCTTTTTTCTTTACAACTTTCCTACTCCTTATACTTGATTCATAGTCTGCACCCCAACAGACCATATTCACATCCTGACCCCTAAATCTACTAGGTATGTAGAGTTGGGGTGTCCCTTTATCCCCTTCAGCCTCAGTCCGTCATCTGTGTACACTGGAGAATAAAAAGGGCTCCAGGGTATTTGTGTATATAAAGTGAAATTATACACATAAAGCAGCACCACCAGACCAGGCTCTTGTGAAGGTTAATTCCATTCCCTGTCCCTTTTCTCCCCCTACCGCACCCCCATTTTTCGGCTTTAGTACTACTGTGCCTCACTGAAGTGGGTAAAGTTCGGTCTACTTAAAGATTCAGAACTTTCTTTCCAACTCCATCTCGTGAGGCTCTTTCACCAATAATCATTCTCAATTTCCCAGTCTCCCACTATGAAAATTCAAATACCTGAGGCTTTTATGAGGGGAGGTTGCTCAGAGATAAAATGATCTCTGGATCCCTGAGAGGAAAATCCACAGGACAGCCCATATCACAGTGGGTTGCCTTGCCTGAAGGCCTAGGTAAATACCTTAACCAGGCCTGACTCCAGCCCCCTGGTGGGGAGGCTGACACCGGCGGGCTAAAAGGAAAATCCCTCTTGCTGGATGACTGTTACTCAACTCCCAGCCTTTATACTGAAGGAGCAAGAAGGGCAATGTTGCCAAAGCCCAGGGTTTTCTCATTCAGGACTAAACAGCAGAGCGTGACAGCAGCTGCCGGGGTGTGACTTCCTCCCAAGGGAAGACAAGCCTTAAAAAATTCTGCCCCCCAAGACTTAAGTGATCCCAGCCAACTTTGTAGTGTTTTGCTCAAATACCCATCATAGCTACGAACAGGGTCACTGGCAGCCCAGCAGAAATCATTCTCCCAAGTAACTGTCAGTTTTCCTTCCTCTTCTTCTTTTTTTAATGAAAGAAGTTATTTTCAGTGAAAAGAATCTGAATGTTTACATTCCTTAGACCAAAAGGGAAGACCCAGATCCTAAGAAAAGGCTGACTAGAAAGTTAAATGGGCATCCTCTTTCCTGCTGCTTCTTCCACTGTCCTTTAGGGAACACCATGGGGTTGAAGGTGTCACCTTTTTTCTTCCCCCACATTACTCCTTGTCTGCATCAGTTCATCAGTTTATGCCTTCAACAAGCATTTAATGAACATCTACTCTGTGACTGGCTATGTACCTTGGGTCACATAAAAATGAATTAAACAGGATCTGGCCTTCAAGATGTGCCATGCATGCTTTGGGAGGAGTTAATGGGATGGCCAGATACATGAGAACAAGCAAATATCATCAGGTATTCGAGTGCTGTGGTAGGGCTCAAGAGCACAGCCACACGGGAGCACCGACAATTTTTGGTGATGAGTAAGCAATGGACGAGTGGGTGTTTGCTCCATGGAAAGGAGCAAGAGAGTGTTTCAGCAAAGGGCAGCATGTGCAAAGGCATGATGCAACAGGACCCTCTGGAGAACCACAGGTCATTAGGTGCACAAAAGAGTTAGCCGAAAATGTAGCTGAACTCATTGGAAGCTGGAACTTGCTATGCTACAGAATCTGGGCTTTTCCCCAACCCTCAAGAGAGCTGCTCTTCCAAATTAGAGCACCTGGCAGGTAACTTGCAGACAGCCACACCTAGGGACATGAACCTGGTGTTTCCTCAGTTTCCCCCATCTGCAAAACATAAAATCATTAATTCTCCAAGTCTCTGCATGGCCCGGATGAGCTATACAGAGACCATTATGTGGCTTCCAACTTTCATCTGCTTTATTGGTTCAAGAGTGAAAACATTCATTTGTTTTTATGGGACACATGGGCTTGGGTTTTTTTTTATTATTAAAAATAAAATTCTTGAGGAAAATTCAAAACTTTGGTTTCACAGCTTCCTACAATATTAAGTTTGGATTCTGTGTCTCTCAGGCAAAGCCAGCAGGAACTGGTCTATGATGAATGACAATGAACCACATGGCTTTCTTTAAAAAAAAGAAGAAAAAGAATGTGTGCTTTACTTCCCCCACAGCTTCTCTACATGTTCCCCACCAAAAAAGACTTGTGATGATTTCACTTTCGTACTGGTCAAGGAGCTGACATCCAAGTAATGAGTTGGTCAGTGGTGGAATAAATAAGACTTAGAGCTGGTTGTTTCAATCTGTGGCCACCTAGGATGTCCAATTTAACAAATGAGAAAATACTGCTTAAAAAGAGGAAGGAAGCGATGTCTCCCCCCTCTTTTACTTTTTCACGTATAGTTGACATATAATATTATAGCTGACATAAATGTTATATGAGTTTTAGGTGTACAACATAGTTATTCAAAAACTTCCCACCTTACTCTGTGCTGACCACAAGCATAGTTCCCATCTGTCACCATACATTTCTATTACAACATCACTGACTCTATTCCCCTTTCACCCCTCCTTAATTGTTCCTACTTTTCAATCAAGGGATCCCAAAGTGAGACCTGATGTTTTCATGCTAAGGTAGACCTGTGTCTGAGTTTACTCCTATGCGGAGGGTGAGGAGTAGGAGTGGGAGTATGGATGATGTAGTAAGGTCAACCCAAAGTGGTGGGAAGAAGAGTGAGCTTTGGAAAGTGAGCTTAACTGAGCAGTTAGGTAACATAGGGCAGTGAGTTTTAAACTGGGGTTCAGAAAGAACTTGCATCAGGACTGCCCACACTGCTTACTTCTGCTTACTTAGAATGGATGTTCCCTTGACTCCAGCTCAGAGTTACTGAGTAGAATCTTTGGGAGTGAACTAGAAGAACCTCCATTTTTTATAGAGTCCCAGGTGAAATTGAAGAATTATCAAGAAAGGGAGTAAGTGTTCTGGCTCTGGGATCAGACAAAGAGCATTCCAACCCACACCATTGCTATTCACTAGCATGTCCCCTGGGAGGCCTCAACTGTCCTATATTATCAAGTTAATGGTAGTACCTACCTGTATCAGTAGGATTTGGTCAGTTGCAATAAACAGAATTCCCAACAGTGTCTTCAATAATAAAAGCATCTGATTCTCTCATATAACCAGAAGTCTGGAGATAGTAATCCCAGAGTGTTACAGTTCTACAGCTTTGCACTCTTCTGGCCCTTCCATCAAAGCTGCAAGGTGGCAATAAAAACACAGCCCCTCAAGCTTCCACACTAAGGTCACATGTCATTGATCTGAACACAGCCACTTTCCTAGACAAAGGGTTGAAGAAATGGATCCCAAGAAACTGGAAACTCAGGTCCATAATAAGCTTCCTGGGAGCCTTTTGAAAAGGATTATTTTTTCTGAGACTTGGATAGCTTCACTACCTGAATAAGTTGGCTCAGTGAGTAAGGAAGAAGAAGCCAGGCATGACTGAAACAGGTGTGTTTTTCCTCTTAGTCAAGAACCATGTAGCAAGCCTTGTGTTTTGGTGGTTTGTTTGTTTGTTTTTTAATGTCCCTTTGTGTAACTCAGTTGTAGCCGTTAAATAGTTCCTTATGTCCTACTCTAGAACCCTGACTTCTTATTCTATTTATATTGTATTATATGTGTTGTCATTACTCAGATGGTTTGAGCATGGATAAAATAGGTAAACACACACACAAAAACCCCTCAGCAACATGGAGAATTCAGGAATAAGAGTATGTTTGTTCTGCTGTAATTCCATGGAGCAACCTCCCTTACCTTGAATTAGCAGCTGGTTGCCGTTGTTCTGAAGAGTTTCCTGGATGGGGCTGACAAGAATGAACATCAAAACAATACAGACTCAGGGCCTCAGCCTATCCCATCTCCACACAGGAATGGGTTTAGAGCCAGGGCAGGAAACTGGAGGAGATCAAGGTATTGGTGTAGTGGACCCACTGGAGAGGGAACTATGAGCAACTCTCTCAGGGAGCCACAAGGCTATCACTATGAGATAACCAGTCTAGACTGCCTTCCAATGGCTGGGAGACATTCCCCCTCCAAGTGCAGCCCAACAAAGCAGCCTACTCCTCTGCCGTGGCTTCCCAGCTGCTGCCACCATGGAGTTGTCAGGAAATTTGTGATAATTCTTTTTATCGATTGTCTCTATTGATTTTGTCTATGGCGAAAATATACTGCAGACACATTAAGTAGCTATTATAGGCAAATTGTCTCTTAATGAATTGTATTAACAGACAGGATTTTACATTTAACTCTAACTGGGACTTTGACTTTCTAGTCACTGAATGATGGTAGAAAGGTTAGATTCTACGGTAGAACCCAAGCTGACATGTGACTGTGGTGATTTTCCTGGATACTACTAGGAGAGATAAAACCTGCTCAAATGAAAGTACAAATACTATCTCATTAGAAGATGAAATACATCATTGAGAAAGCCATGCAAGAATCAGCCCTATGACTCCAAAGCATGCAATTTTAGCCATTTTTCCAAAATTTAAGTATTTTCCAGCTGGTTTCTATAGTTCAAAACTTCAGCAAAAAAACAAAACTTTAGATGAACCCCCATCTTACCCACATCTTGAAAGTAGGCTGTTGCTTTTAAAAGGCTAGAAGAGGGGTGCCGGGTCCCTGGGTGGCTCAGTAGGTTAAAGCCTCTGCCTTCGGCTCAGGTCCATGATCCCAGGGTCCTAGGATCGAGCCCCGCATCGAGCCCCACATCGGGCTCTCTGCTCAGCGGGAAGCCTGCTTCCCCCTTTCTCTCTGCCTGCCTCTCTGCCTACTTGTGATCTTTCTGCCAAATAAATAAATAAAATCTTTTAAAAATAAATAAAAGGCTGGAAGAAAGCAAGACTTTGTGCCTTGTCAAAGAGTGTCCTTCTTCCTCCTTCATGTGTTTGTTTTTGTTTTCTCAAAAAAGAAAAAAAAGACTGTGTACATGTGTGTATGCGTGCATGCCTGCATTTTGGCAAAACCGTACTCAGAACAATGTTTGGAAGCTTAAATCTAATATGCTAAGTGTTAGCCAGCAGCAAAAATTTCCAACTGTGTTATCGCATCCCAAAAAGAGGACTTGAATTGGAAGTGTCACTTTGTGGTAGTGCTAGCAGATACTCAAAGGATACTCTAATACCAGAAGCAAGACTTTGACTATTATTATTTTATAATGTAGTGGGCAAAAATTACAGTAAAAATGCTATCTCTGATGGGAAAATGCTTCTTTGCCAGACTTAAAAATTGCAATTTCAACAATTTGGCAAAAAAAAAAAAAAAGACTATTTTTGACACAAATGAATTATGACTACAGGCAATGAATACAGAGGCCTAAGTCCCAATTATATTTGAGCTTTGGTTTTGAGGGGAACAATCATCTAGGGATGGTCAGATGATAAAACTTCACTTTCCTTACACAATCTACGGGAAATAGAGTAGCTCTTCCAGTCCTCGCCAGCTAACACTCCAGAGTGCTTTTGGTGCAGATTCAAATGAGGGTTTCTCTCCAACTCAATAGAACCCAGGTCGCTGCTTAGATCCTATGCACTGAACCCTGACTGTAGGTCAAGCTTTAAGCTTACAGCTTTGGTCCTTCTGTTCTTCTGTCAGCAGAAGCTCTATTCCAAGGGTGTTTTGCCTTTTGGTTACAAGACGGTTGCCTATAGCAGTAAGTGTTCATATGCCTCCTGGTTCACACTTAGCAGGGGAGAGAAGGAAAAAAGAAAAGAATGCTCTCTCCCATCATGGGATACATATCTTTCCTGTTTGTATGACTGGGTCAACTCCATCTTGTGCCCTCTTCTAAACAAATGAACATGCTGGGGAAAGGCCATGGACTCTTTGATTTAGACAGTCTGGACATCTCTCTGGAGCTGAAGATAATGTGGACCCCTAGGCTAACCTGGGGCTCTGTTCAGAAATGAGGAAGTGGATGTCAAGTGGGTAACCAAAAATGTTCACTAGACAATCTTATTTAGTGCATATTATGATCCAATGCCTTAAGGACGACTTTGATTCACAAGGAAACCGAGGCTTAGAGTTATTAACAAATATGCCCAAGCGTATGCAGCTGACACAAGGTGAAGTCTGGGTTGGAACTCAAGCATATTAAATGGTGAAAGTCCTTAATCTCATCACTCTACTGCCTCCCTTTTGTTGGAATATTACAGGGCTGTGATCCCAAAGCCTTCCTATATAAATGCTTATTATCTGTGTCACAAAGAAATAGCATTTTCTAGTAGTCATATGGGTAGCAAAGAAATATAAGCAAACAGTATGTCAGCAATCAATTCAGTTATCTATTACTGCTTTTACTTATCTATTGCTGTACCTCAAAACTTAATGTTTGTTATAGTAAGGGATAATTTTCAGAATATGGTAAAATCATAACTCTCATACAGATATAAAATGAGCATTGTTTAAGATTTTATTTAAGTCAATGTTAATTAATTGAATTTAAATGAAAAAAGGAAAAAATTCAAAAATTTTGAAAAAGATTTAAGTCATGAATTCAATGAGGGAAACAAGTAAATGTTATACCGATTCAAAGGAGAAGACAAAGGAACATAAGTCTATATGGGGTAAAGAGATGTTTAAATGACAATGAAAATGGACATAACATTAACTTTTGGGGGGAAGGGCAGCTGGTCCATCCACTGGGCAGAACTCATTTGCATGTCTATAGATAAAAATTATGCTGGATTGAGATCAGTTGTCAACAAGTTACAGAGTTCTGAAATAGCTCCCATGGAATCAGAATGTGATAACTTGAAAGTATACCCACACAATGTCATTTTTCACTATAGCACATTTTTTTTCTATATACCACTAATACTTAGTTTCTCATAACTTAGTAATTTGAATGGGACTCAGCTAGGCAGGTGGCTCTGCTGGCTTCACCTGAGACCATTCCTGTGGCCACAGCTATATGAAGGCTTGACTGAAGCTGGAGAACCCAGCCAGCTGGTATTTGTTCTAAAATTTGTACCTGTAGGATTTTAATTTATGCTGATAACTGATTCGTGACACAGAAAGGCTAATACCATTGAAAGATTTTTACTACTTACATTTCACCTGAGAAGGGGGCATGCCACACCATGGGGAAGGACCAGGTTTTGGTCAGGAAGCAAAAGCAGGAGCAAGAAGAAAGCCTGTGCCAAGGCTTTTATTGGGATTTAGGATGGGCAAATTTAAGTGATTTCCACAAGCTCTGGGGACTGGGGGCTGTCCCTAGCTATCTGATAGCTGTCCTTGGGGTGATTTAGGACAGGGGAAATATGGGCTTGGAGTGTGAGAATGAGATAAGCAGGTAGGTGGGGGCTTGGCATTGAATCAAGCAGTCTACAAGGGAAAGGCATGCTCTGTGCAAGCTGACCACCACCTTTAGGAATTAGGTGGCCATGGAAGGAGCAGTGTCTCCCTAGGTCTGAAACCCCTGAGATATCAAATCATTACAAGATACAAAAAATTTTAAAAAACATGACTGATAGTGCTGCCATCCGCTGAGATTCCTCAGTTCTACACACATGGCCTCTCATTCTCCAGCAGGCACAACGAAGCTTCTCTACATGGCAGCTCATTCCAAGAAGGAATGCAGAAACTTGCAGTATCTCTGGAAACCAAGATTCAGAAGTGACATGACGTCACTTCCACTGCATTCAATAGGTCAGAACAAGAGATGAGGATAGCCCAGGCTCAAGAGCTGGGAAGAAGAGTCCACTTTTTAGTAGGAGCCACAAAGAATTGGCAGCTATACTTAATCTATCCAAGGAAACCTATCATATCACTCACTGAATTATATTAAAATTGCCTTTTGATATGGCCAACTTATACAATGAACAATAAGTTTTTATGGGCATACCATACTTTATTTATCTTTGCATCCAAGGGCCTGAGATAAAATAAACACCACTTGTCCAAAGCTAATAGGTGGGGAGATCATTCAGATAGATGGAATTAAATGAGCAAAGACAGAGAAGCAAGAAAGTACAACTATTCACTTTTAAGTCCTCTAATTTAATATATGATAGATGGTAGAAAACAAAAGTTATAAGAGACTTACATTCAAGACAAAGGAGCTGGATTTAGTTTTGGGGAAACAGGATGCCATGGAAGGTTGCCGAGTGAGAAAATAACTTACCACTATTTCTCTAATTTTGCTTAAATTAATTGGTGGTTCTGCTGAAGGGCCAGTTTAACTAATTATTTGCCATAACAAAGAAAAATTCTAGAGGACACACAGGGGCCACTTTATCATGCAAGGGAGTCAGTCAGTTGTCTGATGCATTAACCTGTTGGCACATCAGCACTGTTACAGAATGGCTAGAGTCAAGTTGGTCATTCAGTCATCCATTTGTTTGAGTTGATTTCTTTAGCTCCTACTAGAAAAAGGTGAGAACTACAGATCTGTCATACCCTCAGGAGCAACACATTACAATGAAAATAAGTCTCTGATCAAAATCTGCCTCTCCAACAAGCAACTATTAACACACAAGCATAAAGAGGTCTTGCAATCTGCTCTTGTAAGCTCAGAAAACTATCAACTCCAGCCTTCAGACTCCTTGACAGGTAGTTTGCTTGAAGGTTTTACTTGAGACAAAGGTCACAGTGTTCTAACAGTAGATCTAAGCTAACCTGAGTCAAATGAAGCCACATGATCCCTCCATGTGATGGCCAAATCCAGGGATAAATAAGTATCCGAGGTCTAGGGTACCACCGAAAAGAGTACTGGGCTCTGAGCTTACCATATTCTTATGTCTCTTATACACAAAGGCAGAGGTACTCTACATTATTTCTAGCCAACTCATACATTTTATATATACTACTCCTTTCATAGATACATATACATGTGTTTCTTTTATTTATGGTATTTGACAAATGCTCTAGTCTACATTTATAGCTTTATCGGGGCATAATTCAATTGTAACTATATAGTTAGATCAGCTAATATAGATTAAAACAAGATCCTTACAGCTCTTGTGTATTAGTTATCTATTGCTGTATAACAGATCATCCCAAAACTTGATGGTTTCACAGACATTTATTAGCTCCTAGTTTTGGTGTGTCTGGACTCCAGACACAGTTCGGTGGGGTGCTCTGCTTCAGGTCCTCTCATATGCTACAGTCAAGGTGTTGCCTGGGTCCCTATTCACCTCAAAGGTCAACTCAGGAAGGAGCAGCTACCTTCCTTAGCTCAAGCAGATGCAGGTTGGCAGGATTCCTTTCTCTGTGGGTTCTTAGTCTGGGTGTCTCAGATTCTCTATGTCTGGGGGCCACCCTTACTTCCTTGCCATGTACACGTCTCCCAAATGGCAGTGGCTTCATCAGTGCCAGCAAGCCTAGAAGGAAAGACAGAGAATGCCAGGGAAATGGAAGTCACAATCTTTGCTAAGCTAATCTCAGAGTGACATCTCATCCCCTTTGCTGCTTTCTCTTTGTTAAAGCAAGCTGTTTGGTCCAGCCCACATTTAAGGGGAGGAGGTTATATAAAGGGAAAAATACTGTGTTAACTTCCTGGAGACCCTTGATTAGAATTTTTCTTTTTTTTTTTTTTTTAAAGATTTTATTTATTTATTTGTTAGAGAGAGAGAGAAAGAGAGAGAGCGAGCACAGGCAGACAGAGAGGCAGGCAGAGGCAGAGGGAGAAGCAGGCTCCCTGCCGAGCAAGGAGCCCTATGTGGGATTCAATCCCAGGACGCTGGGATCATGACCCGAGCCGAAGGCAGCTGCTTAACCAACTGAGCAACCCAGGCATCCCTAGAATTTTTCAAATGTTAACCAAACACCTCTGGTTAGGTAGCTTCAGTTGGTAACTAGTACAACTTGGGGTACAGATGGAAATCAACACAAGTATTTATCAATTTGAAGTCCATTTTGAAAAATTTAAAGTCAATTATAGACAATGTAATAAGCACTGCCACCTTCTTTACTTGGCACAAATCAGATTTTTACCAGATTTTATTGAAAATCATTTTATTTCTCAGTATAAGTTCCCTATGATCACTGACTTTTTAGGTAAGTGTTTCAGTTTTAGAGGCCTGGGACAGGACTTACATTTGTCTGGCGGAAAGGCAGGGCAGGTTAAGGTGCAGAAATAAATAGGCCCTAGCTTTAGAATTTTTTTTTTTATTATTGTAAAAGGTTCACATCAGTAACGAGATTCAACACAAAGTTACCATGTATTTATTGAGGTTACCAAACTTGTATCTGGAAAAAACCTGTTGTTAATGAGATCATTCTTTCCAAGAAAAAAGCAGAAATGTGTTTATCTATCTTTAGAGAGGAAAAAAAAGAATAGCAGGATTATTTTTCTTTTTTTTTAAATTTTTTTTTTTTTTGACAGAGAGAAAGATCACAGGTAGGCAGAGAAGCAAGCAGAGAGGGAGGGGCAAGCAGGCTCCTTGCTGAGCAGAGAGCCAGAAGCAGGGCTCTATCCCAGGACCCTGAGATCATGACCTGAGCAAAAGGCAGAGGCTTAACCCACTGAGCCACCCAGGCCCCCCAGCAGGATTATTTCTGCTGAAAATAATCTATTCCTTCTTCGGTATTGAAAAATACAAACCGTATGTTTTGACAAGAAAGAAAATATCCTTATTCAGGATGTAATTTTTAATACCTAACCTAGAATCGATAACTTCTGTTATGTGGCTTGGTTAAAGCAATAAAATTTTTTCTGCAGACCAGCTTTCAGACAAACTTCTTACCAGCCTGTACTGTGAAGGGTAGTAAAAGAGAAGATAATGAACTCCCAGCCCTGCACCAGATGAGGTTTCTTGGAAACATAGGACATGTTGTTATCCATTGCTTTATTCAAATATGACTTGGATAGAAAATCATTCTTGGGGTGCACAAACCACAGAAGGCTTTTGGATGCAACACAACCTCCCAAAATTAAATGATTCCAATCTTGCAACATTTCAATTGGATTCATGTCTAATAAAAGCCATTTTTCTTCAGTTTGGTAATTGCAAGGGCAAATCAACAGTGGGCAGAGCACAAATTTTAAATGGTGTCATCAGGCAGCCAAACCTATAAAAGGTCACATTATTCAGGCAATGTATATAGCTCAATGTATAACTCAGTATTATTGGTAAAATATTTTATTCTAACAACAATAACAAACTTGTAAAGTGTCTCAAATGAAAAGCAAAAGAAATCATTCCCATCAGCTTTTGGAAGGAGAGCAATACTGCTATATAACCAGCAGTAAGATGAAGGTTTCTATTGTTTTTGATATAATTGATAGCATCTTGATTCATGTCAGATTGGCTATTAAATAAAATTCATGTCAGTCTATCACATAAAAATACAACATTTTCTTCTGATAACCTCATGAAGTCAAGGCATTCTCTGGGCTTGAAGCTTGTTCTGATGAGAAACAATAAGATCTTTATGTCCCTATTCATTTTGTGGCATAAATAACTAGAGTCCCAGATAAGAAAATTGTATTTACAGCCTCACTTTATTATTTTTAAATTGTTGTTTTCATCCTTAAACAAGTCAGCTGACTCTGCATTGCTGGAAATCCCTGCACATTTTATCATGCCTGGGTCAGCAATATATTCTTGGCTTCAGAAACACTGATGTTGAAAACTAAACATCTGGCCTTCCCTTTCTATACCTTCCCATCCCACTCCCCACTATTTCTCCCCCAAATAATCAGCATTCCCTCCTTTGCCTCTCTGGCTTAAATAGTATTTAAAACTTGAATTTTGTATGTATTGTATTTATCTGTTTCTGGAGCCATTTGAATACTATTTCCAGTTCTGAAAATCTCCCAGCAGTGCTGTTACTGTTTCCTGTTACTCCTTTTTATAAACGACTAAAAAGCAAGGGCAATGGTTATTCTGATGGGCTGAATCAACTGGTCACTAGTACAAGGAATTATATCCTTGCCCAAGGTCAGAATCCTTCTTTTTTTTTCCCCTGCCTATCATGGAAGTTCTTTAAGTAGACCTAATGTAATTTCTCCCATGGTGATGTACTAACCCTGAAGTTCTTGGAACCCCAGAACTGAGTACAAAATACAATGTGTGTATAAGATATATGTTCCGGGATGCCTGGGTGGCTCAGTTGGATGAGCAGCCTGCCTTTGGCTCAGGTCATGATCCCAGCGTCCTGGGATCGAGTCCCACATCGGGCTCCTTGCTCAGCAGGGAGACTGCTTCTCTCTCTGTCTGTCTGTGCTCTCTCTCTCTCTC
Organism: Taxidea taxus jeffersonii; assembly: GCA_003697995.1. Classification (NCBI taxonomy): domain Eukaryota; kingdom Metazoa; phylum Chordata; class Mammalia; order Carnivora; family Mustelidae; genus Taxidea; species Taxidea taxus. Next base: position 71,973 of record ML100994.1, read on the forward strand.
TCTCTAACAAATAAATAAATAAAATCTTTAAAAAAAAAAAAAGATATATGTTCCCTTCTTCTTGCCTTTAATCAGTTTCTCAAAATGATCTATAAACCTAAAATTTTAAGAACCACATTTCTAAACCAAGAGGATTAGTCACTTACTGAAGGAAGCATCCAGACACGCTTCTTGGACTGCTGATGGTTTTGTGGGGTATGAGGGACACTGCTCAGTAGACACTTGCTAGGTAAAGCATACAGAGTGGGTAGATAAGTGATCCCACAGCACTGTCAATGCATCTGAGACATGCAGCACATACTGGAGTGCAGAACCTAACCATGGTGACCTGAATTCCATTTGGATCCCCCACATCTTAGTCTTTTTAAAAACAGAACATTCTTTTCTTTATTATAATGTAAGATTCTTTGATAATTCTTGCCTGTCCAGTTGAAGATGTCTTTGAAGAGCAAGACTTAAGTTGTATATATATTTTTTTCTCTCTAGCAATACATTTTGCCATGGTTGTTGAAAAATAGCACACACTTTCTGAGGCCTTCATAGGAAGTGGTAATTAAATGGTTTAAGAAGCGGACTTTCCGTGGACTCTCCTAGAGTCAATGAGCTATGACTAGAACCCAGAAGAATCTGTTTCTGCTTCTCTATTTCAAAATAGGCTGAGAAGGGAAATGATGACTTCATAAGTTACAGAGAGCTTCAGCTTTTAAGAGATGCTGTAGATTTTTGAGCAAATGAGGACATGTGTCTTGGACCCAGCATTCCCATGTGGTTTCCAGCTTCTAAAATCTACCTCAATGTGTTTTAAGTGTTTGGTATAAATTTTATGAGACTTCACATTTCCATCCAACCTGTTAAGACTTAGATTAATACAAAACTTACATACCTTTTTCTTACTTATGAGCAATTAAATGATAAGAAAAAAGTAGCTTTATTTACAGCATCAATGAAAAAGCTTGGCAATGTGATAACTCTTACTTCAAAAATGTAATTTTTAAAAACATTTTTAAACTAACTTTTAAAACAAACTGACTTTTTTCAAAACAAGATCCTTAGAACCACTTGGTGAGTATACATTGAATATTTTACTTTTTCCTGTGATACAGCAAGAAGTTCATCCAAATCGAACCATACCTCCACCACATAAATCATTGAGAAGATCTGGTAACTTTCCATGTGATTCAGTTAAATCCTTTAAATCCCACAGGAGAATTTACTTGCTTTTGGCATATTTCACCATATTAGGAGGAAAACCAGTCTCCAGGGACATGGTGGTTAATGAGAATGGGCCAAGAGCAGATGTCCTAAACTCAGCTTTGTTAGCTTATGCATTTTCAGATGATGTTTCTCTTGGTAGAGAGTTCCTGAAGAAGTTTCCTTTCTGGGTCCACAAAACCCCCTAGGCTCCCCACAATGCCTTTAAAAGGATAGAACCCTTCCTCTCATAATTAAAGACAAGACAAATGCAGAGGAAAGTTAACATGTTGAAATAAATTCATTGACACTGAGCTGAAAACCCAACTGTACCTAATATCAGACTTCATGGGCTTGAAGGCAGCAGAAACAAATGAAGTGAAATGAGGAAGAGAAGTGAGTAGGACTCTTGGGGGAAGTAGAGGGGCTTTGGGAGGCAAACCAAGTCTTCCCACTCACAGTTTTGCCTAGTCCCCATCTATTTGTGCATTCTCAGAGCTGAGATGGAAAGCCACCTTCTGGCAGTGGTTGGTATTTTATGGGTAGTGCAAAACCTAAACTGAATTTGAAGCTAGAAGCTTTTCTCATCCTCTATTTCTTTAAGTTTTCTTTTGTAAACATGAATCCACAATGCCCAGGAGACAGGTGGCATGGGCCCCAAGAAGACTACAGTGCGTTCAGCAGTGTTAAGACCTTCACACACACTTTGTTAAGAAACCATTCCTTCACATCAATGGAAATGGAAGGAAGGAGGCAAAATCAGGGACTAGATGCCATCCTTTATAAACTATTGATGCCACAATGAAAAAAAGTATCTCCTCTGAAACACTTCACATACACAATTCTGTAAATAACTAAACAATATAAATATTTCTCAGTTTCATGAATTTGAGGGTGAAATTCAAAGTTCTTATTGGGGCTCTCTGCTGAGGGTCATAGCAAAGTCTAGTCCCTCCCATGATCAGTTCAGTCATTGGTCATCCCTACCCTAGCAGAGTTTGAAGCGTCTGTTCTTCCAAACTGGAGGAGAGAGGACATAGGGTAAAGAAGGAAATAAAAAATGTTCAGAGTGTGGTCACTCACCCTGCCTTCATTAGTAATCTTAGCAGCTCCTGATAAGCTCTCCCACATTTTTTTTTTTTGTGCCAATTCCTGACACAGAAAATTTCCCAGAGCAGAGCTACACAATTTATTGAATTTCTACCTATATACTTTCTTTAAAACTCCATTGTTCAGTTAGCAGAGAGAAGGGAAAAAAGACTGCATTCACTCTAACTTGAAAGGAGTGTATTATGGATCACTGAGGGGTTCCCTGGCCTTCCTAAGACCCACTTGGGGCTCATTCTTTCTTAAATCAAAAAACAGACTATATCTTAAAGTCTGTATGTAATATCAAGTTAGATATGAGGTGCTTTTGGCTGAAGAGGAGAGAAAAGATAAAACAGTGGTATGAGAGTAGATACCAAGGCATGCCAAAGGGTATACTGTCAACTTGTCAACTGAGAGCAGGTCAATGAAATATTCAAAGGCTGCAGCTGTGGCCTGAGCCCATGGCTCCAATCTTGGACAGAATGGCTCCTTCCAAAGTCAGCACTTAAACTAGTCACCCCCACCACAAACCCAGCCCCAGATGTTGCAAGAACTGGATTAATCTAAGGTCTTTCTAGCCTCCCACTGAACATACATATTTAAATTCTGGGACTCCAAGCCAAAATTCCCCAGTGAATCACCTTATCCTTCATTAATTGGAAAAATAAACAGTTCTGTAGTAATGGAGAAGGGCCCTTTTCACAGAAATACCTTTGATGCTAAGGCTGCTGTAAGGATACATGTCCCCATGCCTCTTATGAATTTTAACACCAAACTCAAGGCCCCACAACACAAGAGGGCAACCAATAGTTAAGAACAGAAGTGTTTTCTATAGAGGCAACGGATAGGTCATTATAATCATTCTGACTCCAGTTTAGGGGAACCAAATCAAGGGGAGACTAGGGCATTGGGGAATAACAGGTGGTGCATTCAACCCAAAAGGCAGAGCTTAACAGTTATGGTGTGACTACTACACACACACACACACCAGGCTATTGCTTCTCCCCTCTTGAGGTGGTAACAGCCTATGACATTTTAGCTACTGATGTTGATCCTATGGAAGGAGCCCATGTTATGTTATTGTCAACCTACTATTTTTGCATTTGCTTTATATATTGCCATCATGGGTGAGAGGAAATAAGAGTTTATTAATATTTCCTTTATGTTTACTTTGGTGGGGGAGGGAAGAAGCTAGTATGTGCTTATATATACCTGTTTTTGGTCCCCTGGTTTTAAATAAATGTGACAACCTAGGTGAATGTTACTTTCTCCTCCATGCAGAATTCTTTTCAAGAAGGTGAAGAATATATATCCTCAAGGTAAAAAGAACCATCCTATGTGCAGCAAAATAAGAAATGTGGTTATATAGAACTGACACCTAGATGGACCAACTCATCACGGGCCCACGTCAACAAACTGAAAATGGATAGTCAGGCCTGCTGGTTAAAAGCACGTGTGCTTAAGTTAGATGGGCTTCGGTTCAAATCCTAACTTTGTACTCACAAGCCTCAAATCAGTGGTCCAACTTCTTAGAAACTAAAAAAAGACTTGCCTATTTTAGCAATTCTCAAGTTTTTTTAGTTCTAGGACTTCTTTACATTCTTAAGTGTTCTTCAGGACCTGAAAGAGCTTTAGTTTATATAGGTTATAGCTAGCAATATTTCCCATATTAGAAACTGATAGAGAAAATGTTTAAATCTTAGTTACCTAACTTTAAAATAATAATAATTACATGTTAGCATAAGTAACATATTTTTATTGAAAAACTACTAGATTTTCCAAAACCAAAAAATAAAGAGAGAAAATAGTGGCATTGTTTTACACATCTGCAAATTTAATGTCTGGTTCAATAAAGATAGATTCTCTCTGCTTCTGTATTCAGTGCATTGAGATATGTTGTTTCTGTTGAAGTCTTCAAGACTTCATTTTCTTTTTTCTTTTCTTTTTTTTTTTAAGATTTTATTTATTTATTTGACAGAGAGAGAGAGATCACAAGTAGGCAGAGAGCCAGGCACAGAGAGAGGGAGAAGCAGGATCGTTGCTGAGCAGAGAGCCCGATGGGGTCTCCATCCCAGGACCCTGAGATCATGATCGAGCCAAAGGCAGAGACTTAACCCACTGAGCCACCCAGGTGCCCCAAGACTTCATTTTCAAGAAGACCCTGACTGACCTCTTTCATAGGGCCACATTTCCAACCTCCAATGACTCCTAAAATAATAATTAGCCAACAAGTCAATCTCATGCAAAAAGATTTTCTGTTGTTTGTCCTCTGTGTCCAGGACCAAGTAGTTATGCAAGAGAATTTTATCACCTAGGCCTGCTTTACAATTTAACAACACCAACATTTGGAGAAGGGAAAGAACAATTACCAGACAGTCTGCAACCAGACGGAACACTATTGTGTGGGCCAAGGTGCTCTGCTGAGCATCTGGTCATGAGATATTAATAGCCATGGCAGGAGAATAAGTTAGGGAAGCTCAGGGTTAAACCAAAGTCAACAGGTTTCTTTTATTGCAGGGTTTTTCAAACTGGGAAGAGAGCACATTGTGTTTCCCAAATTTAAGAATGAGACCCATTTTCACCAAGCCAACTATCAGCTTAGTTTGAAGAACATGTTTTAGAAACACTAACATAAACTCTAATGGCTGAAATTGGATGCATGAGACCTCAAAACCTCCTGGTTTTGAGCTGAAAAGACACAGACTTGAAATAATTTCTAACAAGGGTTAAGCTATTTCTGTACTTTTAGGGTTCCTTCTCCAAAATTCTAAAACTTCATTAGTCTAGAGTCCATTTGCAAGGTTTGGATTATTAACACCAAAGACTGAGCCAGAGATGAAATCTAAAGCTAGAGATTGCGAGAGGGAAGTTCCTTCCTACACCTGAGCGTCTTCTCCCAGATACTTCTGTGGTTGGTCAACTTCTCTCAGGTCTGCTCAAATGCCATCTCCTCATCAGATCCCCCTCTTACCACTCAACTTAAAATTACAGCCCCGCTCCCCAGCACTTCCTACTGCTGAATGATTGAATAAGTGTCTCAAGAAAGACAGGATATTGGGTTTTTACTTGAGGTTGTGGAGTATATTTTATATTGCTTAGTCTTGCTCCTCCCTCCTCGACCTCTAGATTCCAGGATGCTAAACAGTTACCAAGATTACATTTTGATCCTTCACTACTGCCCCACCTCAAGGTCTTGACATCACTTTGGTGTTTGGCATCCTCAGGGTGAATAGCAATAACAGTGGCCTCTTCATTACCAAGGCCCTCGCTCTTAGCAACAACACACAACCCTCCACTAAGATGCTAGCTTGCAAAAGTGTTAAGGAGAATGGAGAAAATATTTCCATTTCCATACAAATAAAAATGATCAGATATAAATGCAGAGATGCTGCTCTGGGAAACAGTCATTGACCATCAAGAGAAGGTGATGCTGTTTACTTAATATTCTCCAAATACTCAGTATTTAGCAGTATTTGTTAATTCTTCTCTATTATAAGCAACTTTTTAATGAGCATTTTAGAATATAACTCTTTCATATTTAGTTTATGTTTTTATGGAATATACTTAAAAGCATATGTACTGAATCCCACTTTAAACTTTATCTTGTGGTTATTTTCATTAAGTCCAATTTCCTGTATTTAAATATTCAGATCTAAATTTTGAAAGAAGTTTTATTCTCCCACCAATTTGAATGTTACCATGTACAGTTCAACCATGAACATTTTATTTTGTGTTGACTATTTCTACAACTTCTTTATTTTTGGTGAACTTTTATAGTTTTCAATATTATAAACAAGAAGTGACTTTTCAGGCAGTTAATCATATAACACTTTATATTTTATATATTTTCTCTGGTAATATATATTGAATTGATTAACAGTCTGATAGTCTGCATTGGTTTCTTGGCTAAACTATAATACAATTATAAGTAATTCTTCTCAGATATTGCAAGGTTGTTCTGATCTGAAAATACATTCATTGTTTTCAAAAGTCTTTTGTCAATTTTGATGAATTTCAGGAGGTTCTATGGTATAATCAGTACATCCTTGGGTCAAAATGGTTGGGATAAAAACAATGGGGACAAAATGTCCTACTTTGGATCAGCAAAGGCCAAATGGAAGATGTTAGATTGCAGTTAGGCATTGATACTTAAGATTTGCTGCCAGAAGAAAGGAATACAGATGGGCTTCATGCAGCTGCTATGCTCCATATTTTTCACTGCACCATTTGAACAGGTGGATGGTATGATCTCACTCTTCTAGCCCTATTTTGACTCATGTTTATGAATTTCTTTTCCAAATTTTGCTAACACTGATTAATCATCTTCTCATGAAGTCTTTCTCAGATGCAAAGCATTCTCTGGATCAAATGCCATTAAATCCCTTTCCTTCTTTGATCAAATTCTATACTACACATTTACATCTTTTTCAAGATTTTTTCCCATTTTCATTTTTGTCCTACTGAATTATTTTTATCAGATTATATTCCTTGTAAATATTAAGATTCTGTGCAACATATTTTTAACTGAGATACTATTATATGCTGGGCAATGTTCTAGATGAAGGGAATACATATTAAATAAGACAGATATTAATTCCTGCATTCAATGGAACTTAATACTGAATCATTAATCAGGGTTTTATAGTTGTCTAGAAATAAATTCAGAGTAATAATCTCTGCTTTTTGAGCCTTCTTTTTGAAGCCACTATTTCTAACTAGTTCAGTGTTTCTGGGTCCAATTTTGAGATTTAATTTATTTTTTAAGAAGACTTGATTAAGAAGACTATCAGTTTTTAAAATCTGTATCTTGCCACTGCAGTTTTAGCTGTTGACAGTTTTATTTCATGTTGATTATTTGCACCAAGTATAATTTTTTTCCCTGAGCCAATTCCCACAGTATCCAATATGCCCAACATATAACCTTTAAGCAGGTTTTCATGTACATTAAGTTTTACCACTTGCATCTTTAGGCATTGTCAGTTTTATTTTGTGTTGATTATTTCTGCTGAGCCAAAAATTTTCCCAGAAACCTAGTAAAAGTGTCCTTTGGGTCAAATTTGTGGGATCTAAACTGCAAAATATTAAAAAAAAAAACCTTGACTGAAATGGTGTTGTAAAAATTGTGATTCGAGACCTTGTATTTTGGGAGAGATGCATGAGGAAATATGAAAAGTAGCACTTCTGATACTCTAGTATATGTGCTGCCGAAGCGAGCACCACTTCTGATACTCTAATGTGCACACAAATTACCTGGGATATTGATAAAATGCAGATTCTGATTCAGTGGATTTGGGGTGGGTCCTAATACTCTGCTTTTCTGACAAGCTCTCAGGAGATACTAATACTGCTAATTCACAAGCTGAGAAGAAAGGACTTAGAATGCATGATTTGTGGTCATGCAGGCTGGAGTTCAAGACCCTTGCTGTCTTCTAAACCTGAGGAACTTATTTAACCTCTTAGCCTGGCTTTAGTCCTTTGTAAAATGGGATGATAATACTATTACCTATCTAAGAGGTTTGTTGTCAAGATTAAATAAGATGATTTATGTAAAAAACATAGCACAGGGCTTCCCACCTAGAAGTAATGAATGGTAACCCTTATTAACTGACAAGTGAAGGTACATGGAAAACACATAGGAGGTCTCAGGAATGAATGGTAAGTGGCCTAGCTACTCAGAGTGTGGTCTATGGGTGAGCAACAGCTGGGAGCTTGAAAGAAACGTGAAATCTCAGACCCCCAACTCAGACCTACTGTAAGAATCTACATTTTAACAAGATTCCCTGGACATATTATAGTTAGGGAAGCAAAACAATGGCATTTAGAGAAAGGGGGCAGGGAGCAAGTCTGAAAAGGTACCCCAAGGACTGTAAAGCAACTGTCTTACCTACTTAGAACTTTGAAAACTTTTCTGCATGGCTGTGGGATGAAAAATACCCACCCTTCCTATCAATCCACCCCATACATTCCCAATGTCAGGCATTGTTAATCAATCAAGCACTCCTTCCAGCTGAGCCTGGGTTAATCTCAAGGATCCCCACCTATACAACACCCTAGGCAAGGCTTTAGCAGTGGATCCAGGGTGACAGAAATGATAATTTGCTGTCACTCCAACAGACCATTTGGAGCCATGAGAAAACTTTAAAAAGGAAAACATGAGCATATATGTAAGGGCTTAGAAAAGTGGCACCTAGAAACACTCAATAAATAGGAGTCAATTACTTCTACCTAGCCTAGAAATCTGTGCAACATTTTCTCCAAACAGTGAGTACATGAGAAAATTTAGGACAGTGTATTCATATTTGGGGGTATCATAATGCCCTTTCATTGTGAAATGATGGGAGGAGTAGAAAATGATTTCTTTTTATTTCTCATATGACAAAACTAAAATTTTATCGAGCCCATGTTCCCTTCATGACACCACATACACCTGGAGGTGATGAGGTTCTGTATTTCTGGGTCTGTGGGTCCTGAGGTAACTCAGCCTGGCCAAAAAGATCTAGCCAGAGCGGAGTGGCACTTCTTACAGTTCTCCCTCTACTCGCCCCACGATGTCTGCCTTTGGACAAGTACGATGAGAATGTTTCCTTCTCCAAATGGCATGCATTGTTCCTCTTACCACATCACACCAGAGTTGACTCTGCGCTTCTAGAAATACTGTCAACAAGTAGAGGGAACCAGTGGCAAGTGCAGTGATGGCGGTGTAGAGCCAGTACGAGGGAGTAGAGTCCAACTGTCCACGTGAGGCACAGCCTACTGAGAGTCTCCTTATTAGCAGGCCTCAGACAGAGGCTAACCTGGGTGGGAGTAGCAGGGTGCAAGGGCCTGGAGTTGAGGAGGGCTGCTTTGCACTAGGTGACCTGAGAGGACTTTTCTAATGCGAGCATTAGACTTTTGGACACAGTGAGCTGTTGGCTATGTTTTCTGGATGCCGCACCACCCCAGGATACCCTGAGGTCCTAGAGCCAACACTGGCTTTGACATGCATGTGCTCTCGCATCCAAGAGCTGAGCTCTCCCTGAGAGTTCACTCAGTGATTCAGAGACCAAACTGTCCTAACAAGCTGAAGAACCAAAGTCTATTGAGGTTTAAGCCTCCCCCTATTGAAAAAACATTTTGTATTCACTGATTTTTTTTAGGCCAAACACAGGAATCTATGTGCTGTAGTTCACCGCCCACCCCTTCTTCATATGCTTCCTGGTGTTATGTATGCAGTTGCACTGCCATCTGATTGTAGAAAATTAATATACAAATGGAAGCAACAACAATGCCATATAGTGACATACAGTGTTATGTGTAATTTTCGGGCTGGTTTCTTATTGGCAGGGCTCTCCAAGAGAGAAAAAGAGAAGGGGAACCAGAGTTCAGAGCTGTAGCATGTGGGGCTGGAACAGGAACCCCATTTAATAACACACTGTATTCCGTATTTCCAACGGGGGACTTGTGCTGACATCTTTTTGAATACCCAACTCACCCAAGCTCATCATTAATTCTCTTTCAAAGTGTGCTCTCAACAGACTTTGCATAAAAACATCTCTCAAATAATGAAGGCTTTGGTTCTACTGGATTACTTTGAAACAGCAGCCCTTAAAAACATGATTAAAAGTTTCCATTGAAGTTTATTATTAATGAATAAGGTTTTGTACTTATGCATATGAGGCCTTCTACAGAGAAGGATTTCAAATTCCTTTCTAAATGAGGCCTGAGACAAACATAACCACTTCCCTTCATGAGTAGATACACTAGAGCTGGTCTAATGTGGCCATTAGGGGCCGTGACTTAAAATGTAAAGTATTTTAACCTCTTATGAAAGGCTTAAAGAGAAAAAAAAAATGGTACCCACCACTCCCAACTCATTTGTTGTATTAACGATGTCTTTTGTTTTCTGTACTCTGAGGCTTCAACCTCCGGGCCTCACTGACCCTGGAGACACTGCCCATCCTACGGTTAGCTAATTCCTAAAGAGAAACAACTCACCCATGAGCATATTTTTCAAAAACACACCAACCATTCTAGAGCCCACACTCCAACCACCCCCTTCATCAGGCTCTCACACTCTGGGCCATGGTCCATCTAATCACCTCAGGGCCAAGGACCAGACAACTAGGGACAGCTTCAACCCCCTTAAATCCACTGAAATTATTCAATCTGGCCAATCTTAAGCCTGCTTGCCCTGCCTTGCTTGTTCCGTTCCACAGAAACCACAATAAAGGTCCTTGTTTGCAGTTCTCTCTCTCCCTCTGCCCTCCAACTGACCCCAGTTCTTCTCCAAATGCCCCTGCCCTTCACCCCCCAACCATGAGGCAAACCCCTTCCTCTAGGAAGGAGAAGAAACTGTCTTTTTAATGGCAATCTTCCTCCTGATCTGTTGACCTGACCGTAAGTCAAATTTCCTATAAATATACTTTATAACTATTAATAAACATTTACTTACATAATTATGGCAGAGAAGGTGTCCCTTCTCTCACCAGGTAAGAGCAACATATCTCCAGTTGTTTTAGTCCCCAGTTCTTCCAGAGGGCTTCTATAATCTTCTGTTTCCCCACCACCTCTTCTCTGTGCCCTATTTGCCACCCCTTCCCACCACTCCCCTGCAAGGGCCTTTTGTCTACCTTCACTAGGCAGGCAACACAGTAATGTTCGCAAATTAAACTTTCAAAGCTCCCAGGAGTTCCTTGCTCCATTTTGAGAACCACCCTCTGAAGCTGCTCACTTCTGTTACTACTTGTAAAAATGTGGAGTTTAGTTCATTTTATCCTTAGCAGGGATCATGGAGATGTGGTTACACCTCTTCTTCCAGAAATTCCTTTGAGGATTCTAAAATGACCTCCTCTCTGTGGATGTTGAGGGTTCTTGGGTTGGTAAAGAAAACATTTCCCTCCTTCCTTCCCCAAACAATTAATTTCAGTGGGGCCCTATTTCCCTGAGAAAGAGACCTCTGTCACCAGTGTGAGTGAGCAAAGAGATCCATTTCCCTCTGTCCCCAATCCCATCACTTTTGGGTACTCCTTCAGGAGGATTTGGTATAAATTTTCCACACAAAGAGGACCCACTTTTACATTCAATTTTATGAAGGCCAAGTAAATGCTTCCAAAAGTTACACAGAGACGAGAGATTCTCCTCCCACCAGACTTGAGACATGCAGGAAGATGCTGGGCTTCAAACTGTACCCCCTCCAGTGGTCCACACTCCACCCCCCCTGCCCCCAAATAAAGAAAGAGTGAAAGATTGTTTTCTAATTATCCAGTGCCAAGTCCGTATCATAGGATTTGGAAGTATCTGAGGCAACATCTTCATACAGGTTTCCTCTCTTTATCTATGTTTTTCTAGCTCACCTCCCAACCACCCAACATGGTTAGCTATTTCTCTGTAATATTTCACCTGAAATAGAGGCACTGTGCAAATCTCAATAAACGCAACTTGATAATATGGAATATGAGAAAGAAGAAAACAAAAGAATTGACTTAATCACTCACTGTTGAGGAGATTGAACCCTCAACACTGTTGAAGGGGTTGAATCTGGGTTTGAACTGGGAGACTAAGGACACCCACAGGACAGTATGTCTAGTTTAGGGCATTGGTATTTTTCTGGGAAATAAGGCCCTCCCTCTTTCCATATGCAGCGCTGGAACTGGGAATCTTAGAAAATTATTCCCTCCAATCACTTGAGGCAGATGTTCTCAGTACTCTCCCCATGGCTCTGTGCCCCTCTTAGCTCAATGCCTCTGGACCAAATGGCAGCCTCTCAGGAAATGCACTGGTGTTTCTCTGCTGGAAGTCCTCTGCTGCTACTTAGTAGGTCAAAACCACAAGGGAATTCATGTCACCCATGAAGAGCTCCTCAAAACATACCAATGGGTGTTGATGTAAAACTACTTCAGCTCCCTTACCTCTCAGGGGGAGAACATCCTACCCCAGGATGTTCTCTATTCTGGCTCCCAGAAATCCACAGCAGAACTAAACTTCAGTTTCCCACAGTGGGAACTTGCTTTACAATGAGCCCTTACCTTGGCTTTCTTTTCTTCCTTGTCTCACTTCCCCACTCTTCCACCAGTGTTTCATGGGATCATCTCTATTAGAGTCCTTGTCATAGTATCTGCTTCTGTAGGAGCTCAAACTAAGATCATTTGTGAAAGAGATCAATCCTCTTGTGGTTGCAAGTTCTTTTTCAGAATAAGATGTGGACTTTACTGGAGTCGTTCATGTACATAGTTATTGTACATTTCACAGCGTGCTAAGCTGTGCCTCTGACTAGAAAGAGAGGCTCTTCCTATTCCTAGCCATCCTGCACCTTTACTGTGGTAAAGTAAAATGGCTCTTTACTAGCCATTCAGTATTAAGGTGAAAAGCCAAAACTCCAGAGTCAGAGTGCTGGAGAAACTAGTACACACTTATCCATACATATATGCATATATACATATAAACATAACTTGCCCAAAAGATATGCCCATATCCTAACACCTGCTAGGTGTGCAATTTTGAGTAATTTATTCTCCAGGCTTCAGTTTCCTTATCTAGAACATGAACACAGTAGTTGTCCCTACCTGAAAGGATTAAATGAGATAATATGTGTAAAGCACTTAACACATCGTCTGGTGCAAAGCAAATACTCAATAAATGTCAACTCCTCTTATCATTCTTGTACTTTTAGTTTAATTACTCCTCCTAAGGGAAGCCTTGCCTGACTGAGATTAAGTCTGTCTCATATGTTCTCATAAATTCCCATATACATGCATTGTATATATGAAGAATATATGTATGATATATTCACACATGTGTATCTTCATGTGTAGCACAGAGCTATTCACATAACAGATGCTCAGTAATGGGTGTTGAAGGAGCAAATAGGTAAATAGGATAGGATCTCTGCCTTCGAAGAGTTAAAAAAATTAATGGCAAATGTGGACAGATTCCTGTAGAATAAGACCCTTACATAGTATTTCACTCCTTCACAACAGTCCTCCACAAATAGTTACCCAAAAAAAGAGCCCTGCTTTGGAAAAGCTGCAAATCCTTCTAGAAAGTACTGCTGTGTTCAGGTCACTGCCTACCTCCAAAGTCTCCCTAGAGAAAATACAATAGCCCTTTTACTTTCTAATCAGCAGGATCCCCTCCAAAACATTCTAGCACTTATAAGAAGCTTTCATGCACCATGATTTCCCCCTAATGAAATCCTAGCTCTGTACTTTTAACAACTTTTCCTTAGTGAACTAAGGGGAGAGCTGGGGACAGGAACCGTACTATTTCCCTGTCCACAGCATAGAATATTTCTCCTGTGCTCTTTTGCCAAAAGTGGTACTTGAGAAGATTTAAGAGGAGAAGAAGAACTGATTATTGCCAAGTTAACCATGGATAATACCACCTATCTAGGCCATACACTCTAGAACACAAGCAGGGAATTTGTTTTCCAGTTCTTTACTATTTGATAAACACAGATCTACATAGATACAGTCCAGCTTCTACGGAACACTCCGTTATTTGGAAATGTCACTTTAACCGTGGCCACCCTGTTTGAGTCACTGGGTCATCTGAAGGTCACAGAAAGGTGTAATTCCTTCTCCCGCCTCTCAGCACAGAGAAAGGCAAGGGCACCAAGAAAGCAATGCCTCGGTTGGGAGTCCCATCCGTGGGCGCCCTGGCCACAGACCGCCTCCCCACCTCACTGCCTAACACCAGACAGCTCCAGATGGTAACCATTTTCATGTTTTCCCAGTTAGGTTTGGAACTGAACCAGTGTCAGCATTCTTAATTCTATGAGCAGACACTCTTGAAAATCCCATTTCTCTGTAATGGGATTATCTGGGGTCAGCTTCTGCCATTTACTATTTTCTGTACTTCTCCCCAACCCCCACATTGGTGCCCAGGCTTTCAGACGAGGAGCCATCGGGCACCCCTCTGCAGTGGCAAAGCACACAGTGTCAGAGGAGGAGGAGACTGTGTCTTGTTTTACACTGTTAAAAATGGTTTTTCTGATTATAAAAGCTGTGAGTGAAAGCTAAAAGCTTCCAAAAAGTTATAAAAGCAAAATAAAATTCATCATTATCTTACTATTCAGAAAAACAACAACAACAACAACAACAACTAACCAACCAAAAACCCGTCATTACCATCTGATGTCACTCTGGCAGGTTTTTATAACACAACATACAGCATATATATTTTCTTTTGTTCTTTCTGTGTCCTTGCAAAATTGGGATCATATAAACAATGGATCTTGAGAAATCTCCAGAAGAACCTCCCCCAGTTTTTTTAAGTGGTTTTAACCTCTACAGCAAAGTGCAGTATTAAGTGGCAAAGGTGAGAGCACTGCCTGAGATAGGCTTGGCAGAAGACAGAGCAAACACGTATAGCCTGGCTTTTGAGCCCAGCGAACCTGTAATAAACCCCTGGCACCTTCGACTTACTAGCTCCGTGTCCTTGGGCAAGTTATATAACCCTTCTAACCCACAGCTTCTTATCTGGTGCACAGAAAACAATTAGCACATGCCTAGGAAATAGGTAAAGATACAAATAATGTTAGTGCCTGTCTCCTCAATGACAATGTAGTGCCCAAAAAGACTTTCATCACTTCCTCTGGCTAACATGTCATTTTTAAGAAACAAGGGTCAATTTATATGATAATTACTGATTCTGTTAGTCTACTCTGGCTGCTATTACAAACTAGCACAGACTAGTGGCTTAAGTAACACATATTAATTTCTCACAGTTCTGGAGGCTGGAAGTCCAAGATCAAGATGTTGGCTGGTTCAGTTTCTGGTGAAGGCTCTCTTCCCGATTTGGAGATGGCCGCCCTCCTGTTGGGGCTGCACGTGGCAAGGAGAGAGAAAGAGGGGGTAAGCTTTCTGATGTCTCTTCCTATAAGGACACAAATCCTATCAGATCAGGGCCTTGCCTTTATGACCTCACTTAACGGAAATTACTTCCTTAGAGGCCCTGTTTCCAAACACAATCACATTTGGGTGTTAGGGCTTCAACCTTTGAATTTGGTGCTAGGGGACACAGTTCAGTCGATGGCACTGATTAAGACTATTAATGAAGTAGTAGTTTAGTCCTATGAAGAAAAGCAATGGGATCCTTTTAGCCTACAGCTAGGGTGAACATATGTATAGAGAAAGAAGAGGGCAAGGTGACCGTTTCCCACAGTACCGAGAGAAGCACAGTGAATCCACTCCCGCAGGTAGATTAACATGTTCTTCAACACCTTTGTCAATGCCCAAAGAAAAGCACAGGTCACTACTCCAAATTCGTAGAGGAAGTCCTGAGTTGAAAGCTTACTGTTTTGGAGCCTTGTGCAATAGAAGTAGCTTCTAGCTTCACAGTAGGTGAGGTTTCTAGTTTTAGATTTAGATGAAGAAGAGATAAAAAGGACATTAATGCCTTTTTGGAAAATGAAGGCAACTCCTTCCTCTCCAGCTGTGGGAGGAATTTCCTAGTTTTGCTGCAGCTGGATGGTGAAGGGCATTGTTGAGGAAGACAGAAATTCATTTTAACTCCAATATGATGCATCTCAACTCACCTGTTCCTGTCCCACCCTTCGAGCCAGCCCCGTGGACACTGGTCTGACCCCTTGCCTTCAGGCCAGCTTCTCAAATTCAAACCTCTGATGGGCCCAATGTATTCTACCTGCAGACTGTGAGGGAAGTTTTGATTCCAGAATCCCATTAACCAATTTCTCTTCATTTTCTGCATAGAGAAGGTAGGGTCATTTCCTGAGAGATTTCACTCTGAGAAATGCCTCTGTCTGTAGAAGAGCAGAAGTATCTTAGGTGGTGGGAACGGTGCTCAAATTTCTCAGTGGTTCCTGACTTCCAGGCTTTGCAAAGAAATGTATTCTGGAGGACTCTCAGAATTGACAAATGAGTACATGCTGTCATAAAAAAGAGGACGTTTTAAATTTGGAAGATGTTCCTCAAAGAAGTAAGTCTTTCCCACTAAGGGCCTTAAACTTTAAGGTTTTTATTTAACTGTAAAGGTTAAACTTTAAACTGGCACACGGTTAAGTACTACAGTCATTTTACCCAGATGATAAAATATCACCAAGATGGCACCAACTCACTGATTAGAATTTTGAAATGGACTTTTATTCTGTTCTTTTTCTCATTTTAAAGCTGGTTCTGTTCTGCTCTGCAATTATCTTCTCACTCTGTCTTCCTCCGTGCTCTTGTCTCTTTTACACACAAATTCATTGGCAAACCCACCAGGATCAGTGGGTGGTAGACAAACACTGTGGTCAGAGTTGAAGGGCATGCCAGGTCTGGACTGGGAAAACGATTTCTGCACCTTAAGCCCTACAAGCATCTCAAGTGAGTTATGTGAAATGAATTTACTTCATCTACACTTTCAAGTTAAAGGAGATTCTAAGCTCTCTGAGTATACGAATTTACCCTCCGGCTTGGCACAGTGTCTGGCCCAGAATAGGGCTTCAATAATTCTCTGTTGAATTTATATATGTTGAATGATTATTTGTTCATTCACCTTAATTATAATTATTTTTTTCCTTCTGATCCCAGACCTCATTCAGCCATAGAGACCTCCTCAAAAGAATTGTGACTAAAAAACAAAAACCCAATTCAAAAGAACACATGCTCCCCTATGTTTACTGCAACATTATTTACAATAATCAAGATATGGAAGCAATATAAATATCCATTGATAGATGAATGAATAAAGAAGATGTGATATTATATATAAATTATAATATAATATAACATAATATAATATAATAATGGGATGTTACACAGCCATAAAAAGGATGAGATCTTGCCATTTGCAAACACACAGATGGACCTAGAGGATATTATGCTAAGTGAAGTCAGACTGATAAAGCCAAGACCATATGATTTCACTCATATTTGAATCTAAAAAACAAAATAAATGAATAAACAAAAAAAAAATCAGACCTATAAATACAAAGAACAAACTGAAGGTTGTTAGAGTGAAGAGGATGGGGGATGGGCAAAATGAGTGAAAGGAAATGAGAGATACAGGCTTCCAGTTACGGAATGAATAAGTCACAGGAATAGAAGTCACAGCATAGGGAATATAGTTAGATACTGTAATAGCACTGTATGGTGACAGATGGTAGCCACGCTTTTGGTGAGCATAGCATAAGGTATAGAGATGCTGAATTACTATATTGTACACCTGAAACTAATGTAATATTGTGTCAACTATACCAAAATGCAAAAAAAAACCTTTCTAAATTTAATTAAAAAAAAAAACAAAACAGGGGTGCCTGGGTGGCTCAATCATTTGGGCACTGACTCTTGATTTCAGCTCAGGTTATGATCTCAGGGTCTGAGACTAAGCCCTGTGTCTGCTTCCATGCTTGGCATGGAGCTTGCTTAGGATTCTCTCTTTCCCTCTCCCCCCTCTCTTCCCTGCTTGCACACAGGCTCTCGCTCTCAAAAAAAGAAAGAAAGAGAGGGATGGAGGGAAGGGAAGGGAGAGAAGGAGGGAAGAAAGAAAGAATGAAAGAAAGAAAGAAAGGAAGGAAGAAAGTAGGTAGGTAGGTTAGTTAAGAAAATACAAATAAATCCTAAAAAACAACAACAAAAAACACAAGAATTGTGATTGGGATCCATCCCACCACCATCTCAGTTTATACATGTATATTTTATTCTCTAAAACAGCACAATCCCAGAGTGACAGGGCTTGGAATAGAAGGCAGCCAAATGCTGACTGATGTTTCTTCCTTTGCCGAGACTTCTTCCTCCTACTCTCCTCTCTGCAAGGACTGATTCATACAACATAAATGCATGTTCATAATAGCCTCCATCTGTGGACCAATTCATATCATTTTGTGAACTTAAGTATCTTGGCATTTTACACTTTTAAAATATTTACTTAAATAAACTCTATTTAGACTTTATTAAGCAAAAAGAAAATGAAATAATTAAAAGGTCAATAAAGCCAATACAAAGATTCACACTGATTACCCCAAACCTTTATCTCTTTAGAGACTGAGAATTTCAGTTATGTAATAAATAAAATACAGAAGGCTCTGGATACCAGAGGTCTCTCACTGACTCACATCCTGAAACTTGATCACCTCATCACCTTCTTCAACCAAATCACTGAGTTGATGCAATCCAGGAGAATTTAAGCACTGTTGTTTTAAGAGAGATCTGAAAGAAAGATTAAATTTTCCACATGATTTTTCCTTATCACCAATGTAATACCTAAAGAGTAATGGCATAGCAGTCCAACTCATACTAACTTAAGCAGAAATGACACACTTTGGAAAGAAACTGGGAGACTTCTTAAGACCAAAGGGATGCTGAAGGACTAGGTTTGGGCAATGGCAGGAACAAACAGAGCACAAAGGACCTGTGGTAAAAGCCATGTGACCGGGATCACCAAACCTCAGACACCTCTGCTGGCTCAGCAATGAAACTGCCTTTGAAATATTTCCTTCTCTATTGTATTATTTATTGAATAGTCAAAGTCCCAGAAATAATTTATGATTGGTCAAGCATAAGTCATCTGCCTGGCTCTAAGATCACATGGTTGGCCTTTAGGTTACATTCTTGGCCCTTGAACATAATAATGGACAGTAGAGAGGAAGAGTCTGTACTCCCAGATTCCATAATGTGAGGCACAGTCTTAGAACTGCTCTCATATTAATTCACATTCAAAAGGGTACTCCACTAAAGACTGGAAGGTTGGGATGACAGTAGGAAGTTCTGGGGGTCTGGATATTAGAGTTAAGAAACAAGAAATGTCTACTAAAATTGCCTATGAATATAGAAATGCTCCTCTTTACCTTGACACTGGTAGGATGTCAAATTAAAATATGTGTATATATTTTAAAACTTCTCTCAATTTGGGGAAAATATTCTCAATATTTTAAAACTTCTCTCAACTCCTTCAAAACATTTTCCCTAATAAAGTTAATTAAGAACATACTAGATTCAAGCATCTACTTCCTAGTTCTAAGATGATTTTTTTAATCAAGTTAAGGTTTCTTATTCTTATTAACAAAAGTGTGTCACAGACGTATCTCAACATGGCTCTCTCACTTCTTCCTTGTTCCTCTCTGGTTTCTAAAATGAGGAGGAGAAAATACACCACAAAGTGATGTTTCAAAAGGAAAGACACTCTGCCCGCAGGCAATAAGAAATCCTCATTTTAGGATTAGAAGGGGAAGGGGAGCTGTCAGAATAGAAAAAGGAAAAGATCTGAAGGTAAAAATGGAAGCTGGTTGGTATCCAGCCACCTCTGGGTATCTGCTATGTGCCAGACACAGTATGTGCTTATCATATTATCTCCAAATCATAGATGAGAAACAGACATTCAAAGATTTAAACCACCAGATGAATGACTAAAGAAATGAACGTGATGTTATGTAGAGTTAAGGGGTCATGGTATCTGATGTGTCCAGGACCCACATGCTTGGTCAAATCTGGCCATCATGCCCCTAACCACATCTAGAGAACGTTGTGTGCCTTACTGCCCTGCCCACAACTCTGCTACCTCTTGGAGCCTGTTTCTTCTCCAAACCCCAGAGTAACTGGCTTTAAACTTAATAGGCCTTTATTCTCAAATCAAGCCAATCACCTAGAGCCACCTTGTCCTGGGTCACCCGTGTATCACTCAGCAACTGAAAGATGTGACATACCTGACAGGTCTTTCTCCTCTTCCCTGCCAGAAGACCAGATGACCAATCTTACCTTTGTGCCCACCCGGCATCCTATGATCATCCCTGTCACGTCAGTAACCATAATATGGAATGTTGATTTGTTCCCCCTGACAAGGTGATGACCATGTAGTGTGCAGAACCTGGCCCAATGCTTCACATGTGGAAGGCACCCAATAAATATTTGCTGACCAAAAACCAAAATAAAATAGCAATGATGCTCTTTGGACTTTGAGTACGGGATGCCTTAATACTGTATAGGAGCTACTTCCCAATGAGAATATTCTTCCCTACCCAGTTCCACCTTCCTCAACACTTTGTATTTCTAATTCTTGTAACCTGTCACCCCACACCTGCCCACAGAATAGCAGAACCACATCTCAGCTATGGTCTGAAGTCAGTAACTTTTATCACTACAGAAACAACCAAAAGAAGCAGCAGTATTAATTGTTAAAGGAATACTTTGATCAGTTTGTTCTTCCTAGGGCAAGGACTTATAGAATCATTGTGAGTTGAAACAAAGGTCTTTCTATTTAACTCCTACTTGAACAATAATTCAGTTAGCTGGAACATTTAATTCTCTGTGCATTCTGGTAAATCAAGGCTTTACCGTCCTACTCTTGCACAATTTTCCCCTTTTTACATCTGCTGCATTTTTATGATCTTCATAAAGCGGTATGTTGCTTTTAAGGAGCAAGTTTAATTATAATAACTTATAGTTGTACATGGTTAAAAAGCAATTTTTGATAACAATCTGAAATGAAGGCAGCCAGGCGTTAATGTCCCTGTTATATCCATGATTAAATTGAGTCTTACATGAGTAAATATCCCTAGGTTCACAAGACAGATAAAGAGTTCCCATCCATTCAATCAACAAATATTTGCTAAGCACCTACTGTATGCTAAGTGCTGTGTGGGGTCCTGGGGTGCAATTATAAGCCATATAGACAGCTTCTCCTCTCTCACAGAGTGTCTGGCTCTGTGTCTTGCCATTTCCCTATCCCTTGCATGATCCCCACCGCTTGCCAAATAAATTCCTTGCAGGTCCCTAAAGAGTCTGCCCAACCACACAAGAGAAACTAAACCTATAAATTTCTTCGGGAGAGGTGGCTGAACACATATCCCACATGAATTGTTTAAGTATCTCTCAGTACAGTGGGGCCAGGACTTCATGTTCCTCACCTCCACCTTCAAAGGAGGATGAAGTTCAGGTCACCAGCCATACTGTGCAGTCCACTTTGTCCAGCTATGAAACCCCTGCTCTTTCTGATATTAGTAGGTCATTCACCAGGCAATAAACAGACTTGTAAAAATGCTGGAAGAGAAAAATGCTGAAAGAGAAATGCTTAAATGTGGTACTTAGAATCAACATTACCTCCTTATTCATCTTTTAAGACCAAGCCAAAATGCAGAAATGTAGATGATGTATGACTATATTTGGGAAGATGAGATTTGATCTTGATCTATTGGAATGTGGAGAATAACAAAATATGCTTAAAAGTCCTATTACTATAACTTCAACTTTCCCTTTCATCCAATTCCATGGAATTTACACAACGAGCTAAACACAAAACATCATTCAAATTCCCTCTTCCTTCCCAAGAGAAGCTTCTGGAGCCATTGTAGTAGGCAATGATATTTTATCAATAGTGGATCTTGGAAGGGTCCAGGGAAGACAGCTGCAGAAAACTCATGGTCCAAGAGTACAGGTAGTAGATAAGCAACCCAAGCCAACTACATATCCCTCCTTCCGGCCCTGTAACTAGGGGAGTTCTATGGCCTTGGATCATAACTGGGACTCTTGTTCCCAGACTTTGGATACAGCTGGCCTGCATGTGCCCCAGACAGAAGGTAAAACCTGTGGCCTCCCCAACCTGAGCAATCATCCCAATGCCCCTTTCGACCCATTCTTGATGTCCTTGCATTTGCATTTATCCCCTTGCTTCCTGGATTTCTGGCTCCATTCCTTATGCTCTTACATATGTCACCTTTTGGTCAGCAATTCAGCAGCTTCCTGTTCTGAAGATTTAGCCTTCAATTTTCACCGCTCCCCAAACCTATTCTCAATTCTATTTAATTCTGGGTTGGATTATACATTATAGTCTGAAAAAAAAGAAAAAAAACTCTAGTCCCAGTCCCAACAAGTTCCTCTGGACAAAGCATTCTTAATACTTTACTGGTCTCTTCCTACTAGATCTTCTTCCTATCCCTAAAATCTAAGCTAACCTGTAAGTGTGCCAAACCAGTTTCAGGTAGAAATGATCAGCTTCTGGAAACAGTGAAGTTAAATACAGTTCTAATCATTGGAGTTCTATGTGGAGAGTTTTTCACTAAAGCCAAGAGGACAGAGTGATTTATGACCTTCAACACCCTGAACAGCACGTCACCACCACAGGTGGTGACGGCAGTGTGGCCTCACCACATGGGGCAGGGAGGAGGAGAGATGTGGGAGATATGGTCAGACAGGCTTCCTGTATTCCCTGCTCTAAACTGAGCCAGGCATCTGAAGACAGCCAATAGACACAAACAGCTCAACCACTCCTCCAATAATCATGGCAAAGGGAGAGTTCACCAGCACATGGGACTCTCCCAACCTGGCTTTTGTAGGGGACCTTCTGGCTGCAATGAGAAGGGTGGTCTAGAGATGCAGAGCAGGGAGGCACAGGCCTGTCACAAGGAGAGCAGACTGGAGTGCCCAAATGGAGCAGTGGCATCGGGAATGGGAAAGACAGTAGAAATCAAGAGGTCCTGCAAAGGCAGAACAGAAAAGGTTTTCATGGGGAAGGAGAGCAGGAAATGTGAATCCCAGGTCTCTAATATAGGTAAATGTATGAATGCTGAAGGCTTTAGCTCTGCTGGAGGTTTGGGGCAATGTGGTGCTGAGTTTGTTTGGGGACATGTTATGTTCAAGGCCCCAGAGGGACCCCCACTGTGCAGCCGTCTAAAAGATGAGTTTTGGACAGAAGGGCTTAGAAAATGTTTACATCATCAGAGATCTCTACCCAAGAGTCAAAGCACACGATTTCTTTACAAATTGATAATACAGTATCAAGACAGGGATGCCTGGGTGGCTCAGTCAGTCAAGCATCCGACTTCTGGATTCAGCCCAGGTCATGATCTTGTGGCCCTGGGATCGAGCCCCATGTCAGGCTCCCCACTCAGTGGAGAGTCTGCTTGAGGATTCTCTCCCTCTGCCCCTCTTCCCACTCGTCTCTCCCCACTTTCCCTCTCTTGCAAACAAATAAATGTTAAAAAAATGGTATCAAGACAAAGAAAACAATATCATGGATATTTCCTGGCAAAGCTGCTTTCATAGAAGAACTGTTATATGAACTCATCAAAGCATGAGAAAGAGGTAACAAAATAATAGATAGCATAAGGTTTTAGGCAAAGAATATTATGTTCCTTGTGAACTATAGAAAGGGGTCCGTGTGTGTGTGTGTGTGTGTGTGTGTGTGCACGCGCATACATTTGTCTGTCAGCATGTCTGTACAGCCAGAACTGGAAGGGGTCTCCAAAAACCATAGCAATCAAGATAAATACTGTTTTCTTCATCATTTTAATGCAGTATTTTTAACATAAAAATTAACACAAAAATACATAATAAACAGAATATCAAAATTTTAAATAGATACAGGATCAGTTACAGTGCCATGCACATGCTGCTCTATTTTGGAAACTAAGGCAAAGGAAAAATCAATAAAATTGATCCTACCTCTATTTATAGCTTTTTATATTCTATTCATCATGGGTTTGGGGGGTTTTTTGCATTAATTTTGATTTTTAAAAATGTTTCATTAACATATTATTTATCTTGATGTGTGTATTTTTTTGGTATTCCTTTAAATTTTACACCCAGGTCAAGCATCTCCCTCACTGCCCTTTAATCCTCTGTGTGTGTGTGTGTGTGTGTGTGTGTGTGTGTGTGTGTAAAGGAGAGAGAAAGAGTGAGAACAAGCACATTAAGTTAAGCAGCCTTTTACAGGAAATTTAAAAGACTCTTAGTATGTGCTATCACTCTGCCCCAAGCAAAACTTTTAATATCAGATTTCATACTGTCCAAGATACAGATATAGGGCTCACAACCACATTTAAATGCCAGCAGTCTGATACAGTCACCTTTAAGCATGTCAGTAGTGTAAAAGAGTCCATGGTCTTCCTTCTACCACTCACCAAACCATTCTCAAAATTGTGCTGCCTGAATCCCAAGAGGATCTGAGCTTCTCTTCTCAAATGGGCCACTCTTTTATGATCCTTAGTTATCAGAGGCCACACAAGTACTGGAGACACAGGACAGAGCTGGCTAAAGTCAGTGACTGGCACTTTGTTGTGCCCATCACAGTATAAAGGTTTCCCCATGTCAACATATCTTATTGGACACAAGATGTAATACAGCCGCAGGCAAAAGAGAGTTGCTCAGATCATCTGAGTGAGAATGTGTGGAAACATGTCCAATATAGACAAGGCTCCAGGCCTTCAGGGTCAATGATAGAAGAGAAACAGAGTGTCAGAGCAGAAAAGATGGCTGCCACTTCAGTGGACAGAGAGAAGGCAGCACATTCGGGCCCATGCGGCAGAGTAGAGAGGCTCCAGGTGTAGAAAAGCAAAAACCTTGGAATCTGGGCTCTCCTCCCTGCTTCATGGCTCAGGCTGAGCTCTCTCGGTTTCAGAATGAGGGAGCATGAGGCTTATTCTTACTCGGCTGCCCCTGACCTGACATTGGGGGCAATATAGAGTGACACCTATGTCTAGGCAATCTAATGTCACCAACAGATTAGAGATCAGTGACACAGGCCCACGTGGGAAAGAGACCATCAGTTTTCTAAACTTCACCCACTCTGGGGAAGTGGGTAGGAAAAGGAAAGAGAGCCTTTTGACTTTCTAAAACCATTTGACATATTTCCCAGATTTTGGAGGTCGATTCAGCTGAAATCTGAGCATCCACGATTTGGGGTGTCACTCTCAAAAAGCCTAGATGACTCATATGCCAGCCGAATCAAGACTGTGATTTTCAACTAGATAATCAAAATGGTTTCTGAGACCATCTACAGGAATGGCTTCTACAACCTCTGGGGCGCCAAGTAATGTTACATTTGAAAAGAGCCTGTCAAGCTGCCAAATGCCAAATTCACCTCAGGGTTGAACTTCTTAATACAATTATACTCCTTTCAGAATGTGGAAATTCTTAAATCACTTTAATTTATTTTAAATGTCACTTTATTTTATTTCAGGGGGGGTCTTAAATTATTAGCCTTTCCTGATTGGTTTTATGAAGAAAGACATGCCATGATTACAGAAAGGAGGTATTAGAAGCCCTTCACGTGTCAGGTCATGATCTGAGAAGCAGTTAGGGAACTGCAAGAGAAAGAACTGAAAAAAATCCAGATGAAATCAACCAGCCAGCTTAAGACTCCCTAGAATAGACTTTAAAATGCTTTCCCCTGTGCCATCTGAAATGGCTTGAGAAATGGGATTTCCATCCCTTCCTTCAAAATAAATAGTTGCCCACAAGATCCAGTGTTTTTACTTTTCCCCGCTGGAATTTCCCTAAGCAAAGTTTTATCCGGAATCATCTAGGAATCTGTGCTAAATGAATGCAACTCACTACTTCCTTAATACTTTCAGATCTGAATGTGCAGGGCTAGGTTGGGTTTTTTTACTTTATGTGTTCGCTGGGCCTTGATTTTCCCTTAGCGCACTTCTTTTGGTTTTTAATTATATATTAATTATCTGGTTACTTGTTAATATCCTTGAACTGAAGCTCTGTGACTACAGGAAATCTACCCATTTCATTCCCACTTATTTTAGTTTGCTAGGGTGGCTGCAACGAATTCACATAAACTGGGTGGCTTAAACAACAGAAATATGTTATCCCATAATTCTGGGGCCTAGGAGTCTGAAAATGAAGTGTTTGTTCACAAGGCTGATTCCTTCTGAGGGCTATGAGGGAAGGATCTGTTCCAGGTCTCTCTCCTTGGCTGTCTCCATGTCCACATGATATTCTAACTATTCCTTCTCACTGTCTTCCTTCTATATATATCTCTGTGTCCAAATTTCCCCTTTTTATAGAGACCAATCATATTAAATGGGAACCCACCATAATGACCTCGCTTTGATTACCCCGTACCAAATGTATCTCCAAATACAGTCCTATTCTGATTCCAACCTATATTTTGGGAGGCAACTGAGCCCCTAACATCATTGCATCCCCTGCATCTAGTAGTTGGGACTGAGTGGGAACTCAATAAACTTTTGCCGAATAAATGAACAAAAGTCTCACCAGTTTAGCTCAGGGCCATCCCAAAAGTTTGGTCAATGTAAGAACCCATAACGGGTCATCTTGCTTAACAGAGATAATGAGAAAAGAGGCAGAACCCAGTCACAGGATGAAGGACATCTAGGCACAGCCTCAGTTTCAGACTTTCCTCCACTCCTTAGGTGTCTCTCAAAGAGGCAACACTGGTGCTTTGCCATACTGAGCTTTCCGACTGTATGAGCAAACAAGACTTTCAGCAACAACATAACAAGGCAAACTGCCCGTGTTACATGTCAGTTCTGTACATGTAAAGATACATTTCACTAACAAAATTATCTGTATTGTTTTAATGTGATTCAACATTCTCTAACTACTCACAATGGACACATGACCCACAAAAAGTAAAGCTTTCTTGGGGTTTATATTCAACTCAGTTAAATTCAAACCAATAAACATTTTATTGAATGAGATCCATGAACAGAGAACAGAACTTCACACTTTGGAGATTGGCAAAAATGAAAAGTCGAGGATCCTGCCCTCAAATACTGTAAAATTAATTGATTGATTGGGAGATTAAGTTGTCTTCTCAGGACATTTGGTGACAAAGGAGGATATGGTCAAATACAGAACAGAGGTATAAATGGGACATTATGCGATGAGGAGGATCAGAGAGTAACTAGTAGGCAAAAAATGAGTTTTCATTCCACAAGCAGAAATAAAAGGGAAAGGACGATACCTCTAAGGGAACTACATGAGCAAAGATAGAAACAAGACAAGCCCAGGCTTAGTAGGTATCACAGGTGATATAAAGATGAGTTAGTGCTTAGTAGGGAAGTAAACTATGGTGAGAGAGAGAATAGGATGACAGAAGATGGGGAGAGAATGGAGAAGGCTTAATAAGTAAGAGGTAGGTCTTTGAGATAGACCTTAAAAGACAGTTGTTTTCAGAGAGATGGAAGAGGGTCAGTCCAGGCTAACGGAACAATTTTGATGACAGATGGAGAACAAAAGCACAGAGAATGCTTGGGGATCCACATGGGCCCTTATTTCATTTCTTTTTTAAGCAGTCTACATGATGGAGAAAGTAGAAACGTAAGTTGGAGCCCATTGTAGAGGGCCCTGTGACCATATTGAGGATTCTGAACCACATACTGTAAGAAAGTGGAGCCATTCAAGTTTTCGAACAAGGGCAGGCAGGCCGATGGTCATGTTCCCTGGGTAACAGTGTGTGATGGACGGCAGAGGTCAGGGGGTGGGCACCTAGACTGCCCCAGACCAATTCCTCTAGAATGTCATCTTCACGTGGGCATGGATGTTTGTTTTGCTCACTGCTGCAGTACACAGTGCCAGTGCCCAGTACACAGTAGGCATTCCACTGATTTTGGATTTTGAGCAGGTGCTGGGAGAAAACATTCCTATGTGACCATGATGCTATGAAAATGTGAGTCTATATCCATTGATATTCCTGGTCCTGCCTCATGGCAAAGTTGATGGGCACACAGAGAACAGTGAAGAATCCTGAAGCCATTTCCTATCTCTGCTCTCCCTGCATTCGATTGTGAGAACCAGCTTTTGCCCAAGCTTGCTTGAGTTAGGTTTGCTCACTTAACTGAAAGAGCACCAATATTACTCTGCATGGCCCAGTCTCAGCTTTATCACCTCCATTCAGTGAGAGAGAGGCCTTGAATCTTCCACAGTTAAGAGGCACTTCCACTCCTTCTCCTCAGATCATCCAAATCCCGGCTAGCCCTCTTTAAGTAATCTCCAGGCTGTCAATATCTCTTTTAAAACCTAGTGCCCAGGGTGTCTGGGTGGCTCAGTGGGTTAAGCCTCTGACTTCAGCTCAGGTCATGATCTCAGGATCCTGGGATCAAGCCCTGCATATGGCTCTCTGCTCAACAGGGAGCCTGCTTCACCCTCTCTCTCTGCCTGCCCCTCTGCCTACTTGTGATCTCTGTCTGTCAAATAAATAAATAAAATCTTTTTTAAAAATAAATAAAATAAATAAAACCTAGTGCCCAGAAGTAAGCACATGCTTTCAGGAATGGTCAGACTCTGAGGTCCCCTTGAGCACCATTACTAACTGGTGGTCACCATAACTCAAGTTACACAGCCTGAGCTTTATCCTAACACACTGTTGTCTCATGCTGATTTAATGTGTTGTCTCAGAACAATCAAGTCTTTTGGTTTCCGCGCCTGTATATGGGTTGAGAAGGAGGGAATACTGACTTAACTTTTCTCAGAATTTCTTTCCCTTATGTTATGATATGATTCTAAGTACATGACTGGTCTTAACCAAAGATTGTTGTTCTCCTGGACGTAGCCTTTTGTTCTCTTTCCTTATAGTCACAACATTATCTTAAAGACTGACAAGATATTAACAAAACCCAAGGAGCAGGAGATTCTGACCAAGAAACAAAAGTCCCTGATCGATTCTGAAAATTGCCTGGATAGTAGGCAGCTTTTGAAATGGCTTCCAATGATCCCCTACTTTGTGGTATTCTCATCCTGAGTTAATTCCTTCCACATGAATGTGGCTGAACTAGTGGCTTCAAAATCTATAAATGGAATCCTTAAAAAGTTACTTTTAGGACTGGGTGATAAAAGATAGTGACTTCTATCTTGTTTGCCCTGTTTTGTTTTGCTCTGATGGGAGTTCGGTTTCTATGATGTGCACAGCTCTATGGAGACACCACATGGCCAGGACTAGGGGTGCCCTTCCTCCAAAATCTACCAAGGAACTGAAGCCCTCAGTCCAACAGCAACATGTATCAGCTTGGAAGTGGGTCCTGCTCCAATCAAACCTTGAGAGGACCATAGCCCTGGTCAACACCTTGACTGCAGTCTTGTGAGAGACTGGTAGCTTGAGGACCCAGCTAAGCTGTGCCTGGATTCCTGATTCACAGAACTGGGAGATAATACATGTCATTATGGGTAATTCATTCCACAGTAGGCAATAACTAATATACCTGGCATATGTCTTGATCATTAGGTAACACTATAAATTACCTGAGCCAGAATTTCACAGGATGATTTTTTTCACAAGTAACTTTGATAGCAACTAGCTTAGGGAAGTAAGATATTGGAAAAAAAAAAAAAAAGATGTCTTTCCTCAGAAGTCAACAGCCTCAAACCTCATCTTTATTTACTCCCCACCTCCATTAATGTACCAACCATCCTGCTCATTCATGATGTAATCTCTTCTTGAGTTTATCTGCTCAAGGGATCCTCTGCTGTCTGCTAGGGATTCAAGTATCTTTGCCATTTTTTTCAAGCCTTAGAATTAAAGCTCTTGCTGATCAAGACTATGTCAGGTTCAGCAATTACTCTACCTTCTGTTCTGGCATCATATTTAGTAGGTTCAATCACATGACATTGCCCATATTTAATTTTTTCTAACCTACAAAGATGGCCATTTCATATGGTTCAACTTAACCCCTTTTTGATTTTGTTTACTGCTCTGTGTTGTCATTCTTCTTCATGTTTCAATCTCCTCTTCAAGACTCTGGCAACTTTAAGGTAAGAAACGGTGATTTATTCATGTTTGAATCCCTGGCACCTGGCCCAGGAGATGCCACATGGCAGACACCGATAAAAATTTCAGAATTGAATTGCTGATATGTTTCCATTGTTTTGTGAAGCAATTCATCAATTCAATAAATATTTCCAAAGAACCTGTGTCAAGACTGGGCCAGGTGCCAAAGTGACAGAGATGAATCAGTCCGTGTCCCTGAAGTGCTATCGTCCAATAGTAGAGAGATATGTAAATAAACAGAAAACTACAATTCAAAATGGAAAGAGCTTAAATGAAGGTATTAATAGTCATTTAAAAGTCACAAACAGAGCTAATTATATTTAGAGTAGTAAAGTGTCTTAAAGGAGTTAAATTCAGAGCAGAAAAGTGACTGTTAGTTCCCAGGCACGCCCAGAGGGCAAGGAAGTTAATAGCACACAGGCTTCCCTTAGTCAGAGGAGGACAATGTCCCAGCCTTCTTTCCTTTGGGGGACAAATTCTGAAAAGCCTTCTATTTAGTTCCTCGGAGGTCCCAGCATAATGGAACCCTGAGATTTCCCAGTTAACCAGCTCAATAATACACTCTTTAATGTACTAAAAACCATTGCATTGTATGCTTTAAGTATGTGAATTGTATAGTATACCCTTAAGAAAGTAAGAGAATTAAGCTTCTCTTTAGATGTTCCAATTATATCTCAATAAAGCTATTACAAAAAAAACCAAAAAACAAAAAACAAACAACAACAACAAAACCAACTCTTGGGACACCTGGGTGGCTCAGTTGGTTAAGTGGCTGCCTTCGGCTCAGGTCATGATCCCAGAGTCCTGGGATCGAGTCCCACATCGGGCTCCTTGCTCAGCAGGGAGTCTGCTTCTCCCTCTGCCTCTGCCTGCCACTCTGTCTGCCTGTGCTCTCTCCCGCTCTCTCTGATACATAAATAAATAAAATCATAAAAAAAAACCACAAAACCAACTCTTTATGTGCTGTCCCTGTTTCATACTCCTGCTTCCTGAGGTCACCTCCCAAATAAACCACCTGCACCCAAATCCTTGACAAGTTCTGTTTTAGGCAGAACCTAAACTAGACAGGCCCCATATTAATTGCTCACTGCATCCCATTTTAGGTCTTTCACTAACGTTCCTTGAGGATGCTACAAAAACAGTCTTAGGGCCCCTGCAGTGGAGATATTGCCAAGAAATAAGTTTGCCCAAAATCTGTGGGACACAGCAAAGGCAGTCCTGAGAGGAAAATATATAGCGATACAAGCCTATCTCAAGAAACAGGAAAGGTCTCAAATACACAACCTAACCCTACACCTTAAGGAACTCGAGAGAGAACAACAAAGAAAGCCTAAACCCAGCAGGAGAAGAGAAATAATAAAGATCAAAGCAGAAATCAATGAAATAGAAACC
>ML100994.1:108070-155033 GCA_003697995.1 Taxidea taxus jeffersonii
TATATATATACGATGGAATACTATGCAGCCATCAAAAGAAATGAAATCTTACCATTTGCGACGACATGGATGGAACTAGAGCGTATTATGCTTAGCGAAATAAGTCAACTGGAGAAAGACAACTACCACATGATCTCCCTGATATGAGGAAGTGGAGATGCAACGGGGGTGGGAGTTAAGGTGGTAGGAAAAGTAAAAATGAAAGAAGATGGGATCGGGAGGGAGAAAAACCAAAAGAGACTCTTAATGTCATAAAACAAACTGAGGGGGGTGGGGGGAAGAGGGGTTGGGTGAGGGTGGTGGGGTTACATCATATGTTTAAATAAAGCTTAAATAAAGTAAAAAAAAAAAGAAATAAGTTTGCCTCATCTCTTGATGACAATGGACAAAGTCCTACATTAGTGTCTCTCAGGTTGAGGGCTCCAAATCTTTGCCTCTACACCACTGAGGGGCTTTGCTTCAGCCACTAGGAAATACCCAATCTTAGCTTGACTAATGCAATTAAGTAGGACATTATGGCCTATAAATGTGGGCTCTATTTTTATCTTTCAGTCTTGACATTGTATTTAAGTTTATTTCTTCAATTCTGATTTTTTAATTGTGTTGAACCACTTTATCATACACATTTCTTACAATTAGCCTCAAATTTTTATGGGTAAAATTGGGCACAGTTAAATTAAATAATGTTGCTTGTCATAGTTTTTAATGAACTGCTCAGTTCTTTAAAAAAAATTATAATTTTTTTAAATTATAAGAGTAAAATATATTTCTTACGGATAACATGGTGAATGTGGAAAACTAGAGGAAAAAAACCTGCCACAATCCCACCAGCCAGATATAAACCGAAATGTATTAGTGATTATGTACTTCTAGTCTTTTTCTTATACATATGTTATTTACCAAAGATTTTTAGTTCATTCATTTCATTCCTTGCTTTTTTCCACTTAACATTAGACAGGGAAAATATTTCCTTTCTCCATCTCTAAAAAGTCTTTCAAAATGATTTTTGTGTCTCCAAAATATTTACATCATAATTTATTTTCCTACCCTCTTACATTGGGAATTTTATTATTTCCAAATTTTTCATTAGAATGGTATGATGAAAATCCTTGTATATAGACCTATATGTATATTACTAATTATGTCCCTAGGATAAATTATGAAAAGAGGCATTACTGAATTACAGTGTACAAATACTTTAATCCAAAAACCCATAACAATTTACAGTCTTATTGGAAATGTAGGAGTATGTCCATTTCCCAACCTCTCACCAATGGTGGGTGATATCTTTTTAAAAAACATCAACTTCAAAATGCACTGCTCAAAATTAAAGAGTCCAACTAAAAAGAGTGGACCCATCTGCAAGTCACTTTCTCTTAAAATAACCCCTCCTTGTAAGTTCTTCAGCTTCTTAAAAGCAAAAATATTTGATTGGATAACTATGTATTGACCATCTACTGGTATAAAAAAGGTCTTCAGTTCTCAGTTTCTTTAGACAGTACCAGATGAAATTTCTTGGCTCATGTCAAAAGTAAGACTTTGCCATGTGCCTGGGAGGCTCAGCACTACAAATACAGCCAACAAGAGGAAAACCCACAGCTACACATTTTGGTGCAATGCCACCATTTGTCAGACACTGTTATAAATAATGTCTTTGAATGTTTTAGAAGTGTGCACCATGCCAGAGAGGTGGGACATATGGAAAGTTCCCCTGGAGTGTCAATTTTGAAATGAATTCCAATGACAAGGTCACCACTTCAGCTAGGCTTTCCTCCCAGAATGGCAACTCTGCAGGAATTCCCACAGTCCATATATAGGCTGCCACTTGTGGAGGGTGAGAAGGTGAGATAAAAACAAATCTCCTTCTTTGAGGTCTATGTCACTTGGAAAATAATTAACATTAGCAGGTGGTTTTGACATCTTCAAAGTCCTGGCTTTAAGGTAACCCATAAAAGGAAAATTTCAGTTGAATTAAGATTGTTGCAGAAAAAGAATTTTCCTCCAGACAAGGGCAATCAAGCAACTCATCAGACAACGCTTCATTTGGGAATCCAGAGTACATTCAAGGGCCAGCCATTCTTGGCCAAGAGGTAAGAGGTAGTGGGATGCGGATGGCCTTTGAGCTACATCCCATTGCCTTCCTCTACTCAGAGATCCATGGTGCTAATCCATTTTATTCCCCTATATGCTCCAAACTTTGGTTTCTTCTCTGAGGGGACACATGGGGACCAGGTCAGATTTCTTGGTTGGAAATTCAGAGGTAATGGCTATTGCTCTTACACAGGCCAGCAAGCATCGGCCCACTCTGGCAGACATGGAATCCACTGCCTCTCTAACATCCGGAATCCCAGAATCCTCTCTTTGTCTGCCAAGGGCTCATTTCCCCCACTTCTCACCCCACTGCACAAGCTCACGTGGTGCATGCACCCACACATAGTGAGTCAGTCATGTGCTTAATAGGTCCTTTTGCAGAAGAACCTATCGTTTGGTTTTCCTGAAATTTAGTTCATTTTTCATTCTTATTTTTTTCTACTTTTTAGCATCATTGTAATTGGGGGACTAAGGCAATTCAACAGATGCTTCTCTATTCCTTTGGTTTGTGTATTATATCCTTCAAAAATGAAGAAAATTCACATTACTCAATGTCTACCCATGATATAAATGTTTTATATGTAGCAGAGTATAACTGCCATGCTCCAAGTTAAATTAACCCATTTTAAAACTTTACAAGAAACATGTTGATTTTCTTTAGATTCCCGAGAGAAAAAGATTGGGAAAATAAATATCTCCACCCTTCTACAAAGTAATAAAAAAAAATAGCACATTTTGGTACAATTTGGGTTCAGAGAAAGGCCAAAAAGAAAAAAAATGTAAGCACATGAACATATAGCCATACATTTTTGTATCCTACCTTGTTGCCAAAAGGATTTATCATGGAGATGAAGAAAACACACCAAAATTATGACAACTTTCACCTCAATCCACTGGGGCAAAAAGGAAAAACCCAACCCTCCATTTGGATTTGGGTTTTTAAGATTTTCTCTTAACTGTCTTCCAAGATTTTGAGCAGAAGTTCAAGGAAATTCAAGAAAGAAAGCAACCAACTCAAGATTTTATGGGTCAAATCTAATTTCTTTTTTGCCTTAGGATTCACCATAGTGCAAAACAACTTCCCCTTGACTACCCCCAAGTTTTGCCCACCAAGGAGAACATGTTTCACTCTGGAAAGAAAGTTACATGTACTTTTTTGAATGTTTTTCACATCATGAAACAAGCAATCTGAACTTCAGGGCAGGAGCTGCAAACAGCCAACAAAATGGAGTGAGGCTATGAGTCAAGAGGAGTCATGAGTCAATAGCAGAAAGGCTGCCCCCATCCTGAGTTGATCCCGCCAGTAGGTGTTACTTTAGCCATTAATCCGGGGCGCTCCATGGATGGAGGATGGTTCCCTCCTGCCAAGAAACACACAACAAAACTCCAAACCAAACTGAAATCTGCCAGTTCTGCAAGTCTCTGAACACAGAGTTGGGCCGCTAAGACAGGATGCAGAGCTTGCCTGAGAGGGCTGACAGCAGACCTGCCCCACTAGAACAGCGATGAAGAGCCTCTTGGTCACCACTGCAGGCCACTTCACTTCATCATTCAAAGTGGCTTTTGGCACTGGGATTAATATGATTTAATGCAATCACAACAATAACGATCCTCACCTACTGTCTGAAGCCACCAGAGCCCATCCAGCACTGTTTATTAGCTTTGGCTTCATACACCATAATCAAGTTCTTTTCAAGCATGCTTTCCCTGTCCTCTTTTGGTTTTACTTCTCTCCAAAGGAGCTTTACACTCTAGTTTAAGGACCCAAATTCCCCTAGTTTCCCCAATTAAAGTTTGTATTTTATGAATTCAAAAGACTCAGCAGTGAATAGAAACTTTCTTACTGACCTGCTGTGACCACCATATTGAAAAGGAGTTTGACAGTCTGGTTGCTGTATAATTTGTTACCTTATGGTCTTTGAGTCTACATTACATCCAAAAGGTCCTCCTGGCCAGCAAGGGGCACTGCAATCTGTGACTTTAGGACAATTGGCTTGTGAATTATTTGCAAGTTGTTTTCTTCTTCATTGACTCAGATCTATACCTCAACTTCCCCTTCCCTCCTTTCTCACTCTCTTTCTTTATCCTGGGGTTAGAGGCTTACAAAAAGTAAAGATGTCCTCGGAGATTATTTATGCCAGGCATCAGCAAGCATTTTCTGCAAAGGGCCAGACAGTATATCTCTAATACTTGGCAGGTTATACAGTCTTCCAACTGCTCTTATAGCTGGAAAACTGGCTAGATAATATGCAAACAAATGAGAGTGGCTATGTTCTAATAAAACTTTATTCACAAAAACTGGCAATAGGCAGGATCTGCCTAAAGGTGGGCCTCCTTATAATCTAATATCTTCATTTTCTTCCTTTCTTCCTTTCCTTCCTTTTTTTGTTTTCTTTCTCTTCTTTCTTTCCTTCTTTCCTTTTCTTGTCTTTTCTTTTCTTTTTTTTTTTAACAGAACAGAATCCCAGAAAGGTCTACTGATTTGCACAAGGTTACATGGCTTACTGAGGGAAGGAGGAGGAATCAAGATTTCTAGACCCCCTTTATAGAGCTCTTTATTCTCTGTGCTATTTTCTTTCTTCTTCTTTTTTTTTTTTTTAAAGATTTTATTTATTTATTTGACAGACAGAGATCACAAGTAGGCAGAGAGGCAGGCAGAGAGAGAGGGCGGGGGAAGCAGGCTCCCCACTGAGCAAAGAGCCCAATGGGGCTCAATCCCAGGACCCTGAGACCATGACCCGAGTCGAGCCGAAGGCAGAGACTCAACCCACTGAGCCACCCAGGTGCCCCTGTGCTATTTTCTACAGTGGAATTTTACCCAAAAGGCCTGAAAGACTTTCTTAGGTGTCTGTGACTGGCTAAGATCTATCAAACGCTGACTGAATAAATGCACTTTATTACTTATTCACACAAAATTGTACAGAAACATGATGCTATAAAATACTAGCTTACTTGATTCTAGCCCCTGGGTTGGCTCACTCACTGACTTCATGGTAGATAGAAGCAGTGCTGGATCTAATGCCTGTATAGATCTGTTACCTTTCTTGTAGTTCATTAGCCCATATTACATCTTAAACTATGATCATCAATGTCTTATCTATTTCTCAAACTTTACCTCTGGTCACAAAGGATATGGTGAGAAAGAGCATGTGGAAGCATAGGATAAATCCAACTCTTCCCCACTAGAAAACAACTGCAAGAATATGCTCCCCTTTCAAATAGTTTTCAAATAAGCTAATTTGCCCTATTATTGGATGAGTACTGTTGCTCTGGCATAGATAAAATACTCTTTGAGAGGTATCATGATGAAGCAGAAATAATCCATGTTGTCACATCCTTTTTGTGTTGTGTGGAGTTGTATGTGTTGAACTACTTCTCAGAGACTCAGTGTCCAGATGTGAATAGTGGAAAAATGAAATGTTCCCTAAAGAGATCTTACTCAGATTCTGCAAAGGATGACCATGTAGTTTATTATCCAAACCAGGATACTTCTGAGAGTAAAGGGAGCCCCATTATTACTTATGCTAGGCCAACAGGCAAAATCAGAGATGTGGCATATGGCTACCCAAGTTATACAACATGGTGCCTGGCACAAAGATATCTGACAAATCTTAGTCTTCTTTCTCTTCCTTTTCTCAAGAATTCAAGCAATTCTACAGTAAGGTCTCTCTCTTCTGTTTCCAAATGTACTCCAGTTGGTCATTTGAACACACCAACTGGACAGGAAAGCCCCCATTTACTAGCTGTAGGTTACAATCCCCCTCCACTACCCTTTTCCAAACACTACAGAACACGAGAGCTATGTGATTCCACACACCCTGCCTTGCTCACACTGCCCGTCCAACCTCTCTGTGATAGCAATGGGGCTGGGGGCGGGGGGGGGGCAGTGGAGGGGTAGATGGCATTCACCATTTTGCCAAAAGCACAGATGGTAATTTGAAACAACAACATTCTTATTTGGGAAGGAGAAATGTTGTGCTATGAATACAGCTTATGAAAGCATAAAGACGGAACGCCTTGGATGTGGCAAAGGGCCGCGTGGGGGTTTCTGATCAGTTCAACCCATGTACACTACATGAACTCACTTAGAAATAATAAAGCCTCTATGCTCTCTCAGTCTTGTATTTGTCTTAAACTCGGGCCCACCAAATTGTGCCAAATTATGTGTTGTTCAACTTGCACTGCCCTGAGAACACTAAACTCATTTTGCAAGTTAACTGTGCCGTATTTATAAGATTTCAGCATTTCAACTAAGAGTTATCGGCAGAGAAAGTGAAATAAACAGATAATTTTTTAAAAGTCGAAACTACAGCCATTTTTCACTTCAAGCTTGAATCCAGGTTAAATTTGCTCACATCCCTCTGTGACAGTTACACACATGTACACATAGGCAGAACTCACACTATACAGTACTCTTTGTATGAGAACATGTAAATAAAGAAGATTAAGATAAACATCATGCATTGCATTTCTGAATTTTGTGTCTATTTTAAGACAGGACATTTTGGATGAACTTTGCTTTCACTCCATAGAGTATCTTTTTTTCTATATGAAAATGTAATTTATTCATTTCTATTTCAAGCTAGCTATTTTTCCCAGGCCAAGAAAATAATAATAATTTAATAATTCTTTTGAAATGTTACATATCCAATATTTTTTAGAAGTTTCTTCCCCTTCTCGCTCCACTCCTCCAATCTCCTCCAGTATCAGGCACTAAGGCATACACCACGGTTGGGATTTTGGAGCATGGGATCAGATCCCAGTGTTTCTACTTCCCACAATGTTGCATTGATCAAGTCCCTTGAGGCCTCTAAGCCTCACTTTCCTCATCCGAAAATGGGACTAATGATAGTTCCTACTTCATAGAGTTTCTATAAGGGTTTTTTTTTTTTTTAAGCAGGCTCCACATTTAGTGCAGGTCCTGATCTGGGGCTCCAACTCACAACCCTGAGATCAAGATCTGAGCTGAAAACAAGAAGTGGATGCTTAACCGACTGAGCCACCCAGGCGCCCCTGTAAGGATTAATACATGCAGAGTACTTAGCAGTTTGGCAGCATGTGGGAAGCAGTCCAAAAAGGTTGGCTCTTACTCCTTCCCCTAATGACTCAGCACAGTTTCTTCCTCTCCTGTACAGCCTCTCCTTTCTCTCTCCCTCTCCCTTCTCTGGTAACCAGAGTTCGGGGCCTCTTTGCTGCACGCTTGCATTGCGGCAGTGGTTTCCCCCCCAGTCTGTGTGCCACCTATCTCATCCCACCTGCCTATCTATCCTGTGACCACCTACCAAATGTCTTTTCAAACTAGCATTCTCATTCACATCTCCTCGAAAACACCTTTGAAGTCTCTCCACTCCTAAGGGATAAAATCCAAATTCCCCAAATGTTGACAATTCAATGTCAGGCACTCCAATCTCCCTTTCCAATCTTACCTTGATCTCCAAATATGAATTACTAATTGGTCCCATACCACAACAAGAGCCACCCCCTTATCTGCTGCATAACTTTCCTTCTCCAAGGACCATGTTAATTTCCCTTCCTCTACAAAATCTTGTCTACCTTCTCCATCATCACTGACTCTTCCCTACAGCAAGTATACTCTACCTACTATTGCCATAGTTCATTTGGCACTTAGTTATAAGTACTATCTTGTGACAGCTCAATGATCAATGGACTTTTGGAAGCCAAGACTATATTTTAGATTGTTCTAGATTTCTGTCACTTCCATAGAGTAGATGCTTAGTAAAAAGTTTGTTGAATAAATGAATAAATTAAGAGAAATTAAAATAAAGACTGTAAGAGGTCAGCATTTTACAATATAAGAATCACAGTCTATGATAAAGACCAAAGGTCCTAACTTGTTATTACTCTAATAAACTTTTCTGTATTATAAATGCATAAAATGCTATCCCTCATAAAAATTATATTGAGAAATATGATTGACATTCTTTTGGATTACTTCTCATGGATGAACATTTCAGAGAATTTGGTCAAACCCAAAATAAATGCAAAAAAAAAGAGCTATATTTAACTATCATATTAAACTCATTTCAGGGGCACAATCCCCTGAGATCAATCTACCTTTTACTAACTTTCCAGGGAACAAAGTCCATTAAATGATATCTAACCTACATACACTGACCCATCAAATATAATAATAAGTTAGAGATTCAAACAGATCTTCATTTTCTAAATATATACAAAATACCTCAAAGCCCCCTTTAAACCAACATTCATCGCAAAGGCAAGATAATTTGCTCTGTGCATGAAGAAACTTGATAATGTCTCAACGTTGCCCAAATGTCTGAGACATATGCTACCCATCAGACCCCCCAAAAAATGTATAAATGCATCTGTTTTTACTCAGAGCCCCCTTTTACATCTTGATGAAGTGAGCAAAACTGAAAAGTCACAAGGAATAAAAAGACAGCTGTAACATACACAGTACTAATCACTTAATGCTCTTCCTAGTGCCCAGGCTGTCAGGGCCAAGGCCGGTAATGCCAATGCTAATACATGCTGTCTGCAGGAGCTGTCACTGCCACCCAAGTCCCCGAGGTCTACGTGTCAATACCAGAGGGATTAGAGAGAGACAAAGTAAGTAACTGAGTAACATTTGTGTCCAACATGGGTCTAGTTTCCCTGTTTGCCAATGAGTGCTGATAGAGCTGGGAGGACAGGGATGACACCAGCTGAGCTTTCCACGGGCAGATGTGGAATTCCTGTTCCAGCTCAAAGTAATTGGTCCAAGAGTCCAAAAAGAACAATGTAGCAGACCCAATCTCCAAAAGAGCAGGGCTCACTTAGCTCATACTTCATCAGAGAAGTTCTCCTGCAGGTGAACTTGAACAAGAGAAAGTGTTGGTTTTTAAAACATCTGGATGCTTAGAAACCATAACTCAAAGGACACTTCCATTCCTGTTGGAGCCAGAGCCATCCCACCACCGGCCTCAGCCTCCCCCTGCTCTATATGAAGAGCAATAGGAAAAACTGCTTGGGAAATTTAGTGAGACTAAGGGAAGCAAAAGAAGCAAATGGCCCTGGTATGGTTCCTGCAACTCCTGGAGACAGCCTGCGAGGTGGAGAAGGCAGAACCCATTGTTGCATGGCCCTGACCTCACTGAGTGGTGGCCCAACTCTCTCTCTGCTTTGGTTGGGGATGCCCAGGTTATGTGTGGCACCACACCTGTTTCACCTTTATTTAAAGACCACCATCTAAAACCCCAGTTCTCTCCCAGCACACCTTCCTGAAAACCTTCATTCCAATCCAGCTGGCATTTGGAGACAGAATAGAGTGAGTCAAGAGGCCAGTCTTCCCTGGAGTGAAGGCTGATACTGGATAGAGGAATAAGAGGGAGGCAACAAAAGGAAAAACTCCTCTTACCTCCCAGCTCTGCGACTTTTGGGGCCTCACCTGGAAAGTGGAGATCATCATGTGCACCACCTCAGTCTAGTGCCAAGACTGAAGGAGATGATTTACGTAAACAGTACCTGGCATTGTTTCTAGAACTTTGTAGCCACTTGAAAGTAAGTTATTAACATCTTCTTCCTGAACACAGTGGATTCCCAGATCATGAAATGGTTAAGGATAATGAGGCCAGAGGCTGGTCCTAGACTCTCCTAGATCCATGGCGCATAAGAAAAAGGCTGTCAATTCCACAGAAAGAAAGACTCTATCAATACCTTCACAGTTGTTCTGAAAAATAGGGGCTTTGTTTTCCACATCCCCCTGTAGGGCATAATGTCACTTTAGCAGGACTAGGAGGCCTTAGCCACAGTCCTTTGTGCCTCAACAGAGATTGGAAAACACAAAGGTGAAAGTTTGGGGGTTCTCAGTCTATCATAGTAAGTGCCCAGTTAGATTTTCATATACTTTTTCTCTTACATAACAGAAAAATGTGCTGGGAGGCTCAGTGCACATCCAGTTTAGGGGAGGGACAAATAGATTAGGAGAAATTTCCTGCAGGCATTAACAAAACTGAGGCTTACATTTGCCCGAAGTTTGCTTTCCATCACACTGTTCAATTTTTAATGTGACAGAGAATACCACTTGTTAAATTTCTTACTAAACACACTGCGTATGTTCCAAACCTCTGAGGACAATTTCAGGCAGGGAGGTGGTAAAAGGAAGGAGTTGGGGCAGGCTCTAGTCCCTGCGAGTACTGGGAATAACAAGCCAGACATTCAGACTTCAGTGTCTCTAGTTTCCTAACTTGCCTGATGGTTTCTGAAGATTGTCCTCTTTACGCCCCCGATGAGGTTAAAGGACATAGTGTCATGTAAAGAGGGACTGTGAGAAACCAGCACCTAGAAATTCAATAAGAGTCCCAGATGGCCTTTGATTCTCCGCTAGGGTTCACATGAGAACCTGTGCTAGACACAGATTCTGAGCCGATTTTTGTGAGTTATTCTGGTTATCTAATGCAATCCAACACTGAAGCACCTTCCTGACTTCATTTCTTACCACTCTCCCTTGGCTTCACACAATCCAGAGCCTCACTGGCCC
The DNA here is from genome assembly GCA_003697995.1 of Taxidea taxus jeffersonii. Lineage (NCBI taxonomy): Eukaryota > Metazoa > Chordata > Mammalia > Carnivora > Mustelidae > Taxidea > Taxidea taxus. Next base: position 118,662 of record ML100994.1, read on the forward strand.
CCTTGATATTCCTTGAAAATGCATGCATGCGCCAACCCCAGGGCCTTTGTACTTACTGTTTCCTCTACTTAGAACACTCTTCCCCAGATATCTGCATGGCTTGTTCTTCACATCATTTAGGTTTCTGCTCAAACGTCAGTTTCTCAAGAGATCTTTCTCAATCACTGCATCTTGGATAACACCAACAGACCTCACCCTTCCCATCACTTTCACTCCTTAGCATTTTACCCTACTTTGTTTTACTTCCCAGCAGTTACTACCCCTGATACGTTATATACTCATTTGTATTTTGTTTCTTATCTGTCTCTCTCATTGACATGTTGGTTCCATGCGAGCAAAGGTATTTCTTACTTTGTTTATTATTGTATCCTCAATTACTGTATTTGTGCTTAGCTCTCACTAGGTGCTCAATAAATATCTGCTGAATAAAGAAAAGAATCATATTCCTCATATCAGAGGATGCTAGAGCTGTGAGTACACTGGCAAACTACCTGGTTTCATCCTTCCTTTCACAGATGAGGAGGCTGAGCCAACTGAAGGGAAATAGCTTACCTCCAGCTAGTAAATCTAACAACATGGAAGGCATGAGAGGTGATCAACATAAAAAAAAGAAACGTTTCTAGTGTGGAGAAAAAGTAGTTCTGGCCGAAAAGAGAAAGGAAGGAAGAAAGAAGGAAGGGAAGGAGAAAACACATTTTATTGGCTGAACAAGAGACTCTGGAATTCAAACATGTTTAGGTAAGGCTGAACTAAGATTTTCTATTTCTATTTTAAAAGTACCTTGGAAATTGTATCTCTGGCAAGTAGACAGTCCACATTTAGGAATGGCCCCTGAGAGGTTCAGCTCTCCATTCCTCATTGCAGTGCAGTGGGATTATTCTAACAGCTGAGGTTTATTGAAAGAACAATTTTTATCTGGGTTCAACTCTCCCACCTGCAGCAGAACTTCTCATTCTAGACAGAGTAGGGGAAGGGAGAGGAAAGAGATATTGAACTAGGCACTATGACAGGGTCTTTCAAGGATCTCAGTTCATTTTCATAACATCCCTGTGACCACTTTACAGATGAGAAAACTAAGTTGCAGAGAGTTAAATGAATGGCTCAAAATCCCCTAGCTGATCAGTGACAAAGACAGGACACTAACTAGGGTTAGTCCAACTCTAGATCCCATGATCTTTTTCACTCTACTTGGCTGTTTTCTCTACTTTGTCAAGAACTTCAGAGGAGAAAGCTCTCATGCGTGTTCTCATGAGCTTTTTTATATCCACCCTGAGGCAAGGTTGACTCACCAGTCCTCTTTAGGCTCCTCGGTTTTCACAGAAGAATTTGATTCCACCACCCAATCATTAGTCTGCAAAAGCATTCAGATTTGGCGACACAGAACACATGTATCCATCAGTATCCCCAAAGCCACTTCTCAATAAACATACAATCCAAGTAAAAACAGCGCACTTGCTGTGTAACTGCACCTTTGAAACTCCTGGCCCAGCACAGTCCAACTGTTTGGGTTTTGCCTGGGACTGAGGTGCATCTGGGGATGTGGGAAACCAAGAAAGTTCTGGGCAAACTGGAAATAGCTGGTCACTCTATCCAACACCCACCTGTAAACCAGACTGTTCCCCTTAAGCCTCCACCCCATGAAGAAATTCTAGGGCCACTACTTTCCTTATATAACACCACACTGTCTTGCCCAACTTTTGATTGAAGCTCCATTGAAAAAAAGTCACTTACAGAAGATGGATTAAAACATAGGCATTTTAGTCATTTCCAAATTTTAGCTTTTTAATCTTGGATTCACTGGAGCTCTAGAAATGTGTGCCAATGGACCACATTTTTTTAGTGCTTTCAAATAATTCTTCTCAGTGGACTGTTCTTTGGTATTTTGCCTTTTTGTGATAGTGAAGAGACCATAGGAATACTACTAAATTTAGCAGGGATGAAGGGAGAGATGAGGACAATGGTAACTATATGACTCAGTGTCATCCTTAATCTCCTAGAGAATTTATTTCAGATTTAAGTGCCAGGGAAATCCTATCTCCTTTGAAAAACTGTACTTTCTATAGTTTTCTTCTTCATGAAAATTATCATATACCTGATTTTGTTTCCCTTTTTATTTTGACAGGTAGGCAACTAAATGACACATTTGTTGTTCATCATTAAATATTGTAGGACTCTTCTGTTTATATATTCACATTTTAACTTATTACATTTTCCAGATCTTAATTGTTCATGTAATATAACAAGGTGATAGATGAGAGTATCATTGGTATACTTCATTATAATTTTCAGTTTCTCCTTACAAGTGAAGTGGCTATTATTTGGGGGATTTAAAGTTCATGTTGGAACCTGTCAGACAAAGGAGAACTTCTGGCTCAGGACTGGAATGGGAATCTAAGACAAGAGACAGCTGAACAAACATAGAAATGATTGGTTCACAATTTCCTAATTTATTTCAACATTTGTCAACACCTTCTATATGTTACCTAGGAAAGGTAGAAAATACCCAGCTGAAATATGGGTATTCTCTCATGGCTCCCACCCCTAATTCACTCTATTCACAAGATCTCAGGTCAAGTGGGAACAGCTTCAGTTCCTACTGATCAATAGGTGACAAATAATCAGCCTGAGAACATCTGGTTTTAAATTCTCAAGTTACCATGGGGGCAGCCTGGTACAGGACAGGTGATGGGTTTGGAACGGACTCTCAACCCCAATGTTTGTCACCAGTGTAACCTTGGGTACATCATCTAAACAGTTTGAGTCTCCATTTTCTCTTTGGTAAAGGAGGAATAATAATATCCACCTTAGAGAGTTATTAGGAACACTAATTAAAATGATGCATATGAAAGCATCTCCCCCACCCCAACCCTCAGCCCCCTGCACCATGCTTGGCATACAGTGAGACCTAAAAAAAAAAGGTCTCAGTTGTTACTACAGAAAAGTTAATCCTCAGACTGACAGGGTTCACACTGTCCCTGGCAGTGACTGGAGATTTTATCATAAACCTCTGGCAGCATTGCCTAATACGACTTTGGCCACTTTTGCTCATTTGTTAAAGGATACTACACAGACCCAAAGCAGAGGCCCCACATTAAAGCGGTTATTATGGTAGGTCACTGGGGTTCTTTTTCCCCAGGCAACAATGAAACTGCATTAACAAGCATTCACCAGGGCAAACCATAGGCAAGGAACATTAGAACTTTGCAGAAATAATAAACTCTTAAAGAGATATACCACTACACAGGCCAGTCTTTGGTGATTCCTGCTTTTTGCACATGCTAAGCTGGCTGGAGCCCACACATTAAAGCAGAAGTGTGCTCTGCAATACTATGTGTGTTCATCCATGGATACCTGAGACCCAGCCTGTGAGAAGTTGCAGATACCTCTCAGATTTTGCAAGCTCAGGACACATTGCCTTGTTCGGTCCCTCTCACCTCCTGCTCATTTCCTTCCTGTCTCCACTCAGCATCCCACCCTGACTGAATTTGATATTCCGTGAGCTTTCCCACCCACCACCCTCTCCAAATGTAGGTGCTGAAAGAGGCAAAATAAACTGAACTGATTACGAATTGAGCCCCATTCTTCAGATCACAGATTCCAACCACCTGAAACAGACCAACAAGGAAGAGCAACAAGGTCACAGCTCCTGAATCACCAGCTGGAAGCATCAGATGCTCTGAAATGCTCCACTCTAGAGAGTCAAAGAGGAAAGGGATAGTGCCAGGAAACAGAATGTGAGAGCACCTCCAATAAGCTCTATTCTAGGGTGTGATTTGAACACGAGGAGTATTCAAGCACAAATTCTCAGAGCTGACTCTTAGAGGTTGTCTGAACCACCCCTGATAAATAAATCTCAGAAAATTTTTACTAACAGAGAAATGAAACCCACCTGAGGCAGCCCACACCCCCTTTGCAATAACTATAATGCACAAACTGGCCTTCCTTTACCACACTAAGCCTATGCAATTTCTCTTTCATATTGAAACTATTTATGTATTTAATGAGCACCTGTTGTGGTGTCAGGCATCGGGCAAAGGAGGTGCAATGGGGAATTCCAAAACAAGAGACACATTCTCTGCCCTGGTGAGGCTTATTAGTTTAGATGGGGAGACAGACATTAATCAAACATGACTGATGGGTGTGGGATAAATACTCTGAAGGAAAGAGAAAGGATAACTCAATGGCCTGTTACCACTTAGGCTGTAGGTAGAGGCAGGGAAGAGAGTAGCTGGAAATGCTCCTCAGCTCTCACAGAGAGCTGAACAATGAATAAAGAGTGAACTCTTGAATGCAGGTAGGGACCAAGGACATGCCAGAAAGAACAGCTTGTGGTAAGAGGAATTTGTAGCAAGAGGGATCATGATGCACTCAAGGAAACCAAAAGATAGTCCATATGATTCTAATGTAAGGTGAGTGCAGGAGCCAGCGGTCATGCAAAAGATTTTGTCTTTATTCTCAAAAGGTGGGAACAATTTAACATGTGTGTGTGTGAGTGTGTGTGTGTGTGTGTGTTGGACCCAATAATGCATGTACTCAGATTCCTGTCTCAATCCTTTCCCAGACCCCTGGCTGTTTACTTTCAGGGAGCCTTGGATGACACAGCCATGGGAGCTACCACCTCACTCTGATCACTAGCCACTGTCTAGCGCCCCCCTCCCACCACTGCATGCATGTCAGTCAACAGGATTGGCCCAGCCCTGTTTCTTGGCCCCTATGGGGGCTCTGCCTCCTCCTACCACTTCTTGGATCAGAGAAAACTCCATGTCTTAAGTCTGTTGTCTGACTTCTGCAGGAAATGCATCCATAGATGGGAAGGAATCAACAAATAAATAATTTCATCTTGCTGTCTCCCTCCTACGGGTTGTCAGAGTCCTGGTGGTTCCACACGGCCTACCCAGAGAGGTCCAGTTGATTGAGCCAATACCTGTGTTTCTTTGTAGAGCTGTAGGTAGCCTCATAATTACACCATCACCTCATATTTTCTTCCCTTTTTCCATACCTTACTTCTTGTCTACATGACTCTTTGTCCCAGACCTCCAACAAAGCTTTACTTCAGGCTCTGTGTTCCAGAGAAACTGTATGAGGATGGTAGGATTATGTAGACATGTATGTGTGTGCATGTATCTGTGACTGTGTACATACATGTGTATTCGTTGGGTGTATCTGGTAAGATGGAACCATAACAAAGTCATATTTTGACTTTCTAAACATTCGTGTTTTGAAAAGGTTACACGGGGTTGCATGTGGTGAATGGAATGAATGGGGTGCTGAAGGCAATGGCAGCATTCCAGGTGAGAGGCCATGTTAACTTGACCTCCTTGTTCCCCGTTAGTTCTTTCGATGTCCCAAGACAGCATTCACTGCAGCCCTCCCCCAAACCCTTCTCCTCTTCAGGTGAAAATACCTGAGCTCCTAAGCTTTACAACTGCCATGAGTTTTCTCAGCCTCTTGTTCACTCTCATCTGCATAGTTTAGCTTGTGAATACTCCTCTTAAAATGTGTTGTCTGAAACCAGATGTAATAGTCCAGGTATCATCTGACCAGCCAGAGTAGGAAGAATTGTTCATTTCCTTCTTCCAGTGTTTTCCACCAACATGGAAGAGTGCTGAGCCACCATTCCCTTCCCAGTTATGCTTTAAGTCGTGGAGCCACACCACCAGTTCTGTAATCAAAGAACACCTTGCTTCTTCTCCGCTTGTATCATTTACTGCTATTTTTGTTGTTGTTGTTTTAACTGACCTGTTGGGCCATGTATTCATTCCAATCAAATTCCATCCTATTGCTTTTGGTCCATTGCCCCAGACTGTTACAAGTTTGAAAGGAGATATCGTGTAGTGGTGAAGAGCAGGGGCTCAGAAAGCAGACAGTCCTGGCTTCAATCCTGGCTCTTTCTCTTATTAGGTGTGTGATTTGGGGGTATTGTTTTAAGTTCTCTAAACCTAAATTTAATCATTGAGGATATGGGTGGAAAAAGGGTACTGCCCTATATGTCAGTTTCAGTTGAATAATAACAAACATTCTCAATATTTCAATGGCTTACAGCAACACATTTATTTTTATAGTCATGGGTCCACAGATTGGCTGGGATTCTGGCAATGAAGGCGGGACTCAGGCTTCCAGCTGCATTCAGACCGCTTTACCTAAAGTCCAAACTGGTACCTACACTAAAGGGCTAGACATTCTGGAACTTGCTCTTCATATGCAGATCACAGTCACGAAAGAAACCTTGCCAAATGCCCTTAAGTCATGTAAACTGCTCTTTTGAGGTCTGCTAAAATCCCATTGGCCACAGCAAGTCTCTTAGCCAAAGCTAACATTGATAGGGTGGGAGCTTATACTCCGCCTACACTAATACTGTGAAGTCACATGGTAAGGGAAAGGACATATAATTTTATAACCAAAAGAGAAAGAAGAATTGGGGATAATCATCTTATTTTCCTCACTACCTATCTTGAGCTATTTTAAGGAATACCTAGGCCAGGTCTGTGAAGTGCTTAACACAGTGCCCAGTGCAGGGTAAACATTTTGGTAATTGTTAGCCCATCATCACTGTTTGTTCCAAAGCTATCACTCAGCATTCTCACTGTCTTTCCCAGATTTGGGTCATCCACAGACACACCTGTCCTCTTCAACAAGGCAAATTCTTTGTTACTGAAATAATTTATTACAATCTGGTGCAGAAAAGGTACAGCTCTCTAACTCTCCCAGGAGCTTTGAGAAACTAGGTGTAGTAAAGAAAAACAGCCAACCACAAATAGGCAGAGACTAAATGAGGTAGCTGTGCTTCCCTAAGGCTTCTGTGCCACTGAACACCTCTTCTTACAGAAGTAAAATATGTGTCAGGGAGAAGGGCAGAACTTTATTTATTTTTTAAGATTTTATTTATTTATTCACTTGAGAGAGTGCAAGAGTGAGGGAGCACAACCAGGGGGAGCAGCAGAGGGAGAGGGAGAAGCAGGCTCCCGGCTGAGCAGGAAACCTGACACAGGGCTCGATACCAGGACCCTGGGATCAAGACCTGAGCTAAAGGCAGTTGCTTAGCTGACTGAGCCATCCAGGGACCCCTAGACCTTCGAAAACTTTAAGAATTTTTCAGGAGAATTTTGCCACTAACAGGTTAAAAAAAAAAAAAGCTTCCTGTATATCACCTACATGACTTTTTCCCAGCTGGAAAAGTAGAGAAAACTGGCAAACCGGCAGAGAAGAAAAAGTGACTACAGTCCAGACTACAGTGAGCCTTCTCTCACCAGCTTGTTTTTGAGATATTATCTGAATATAAGCACTCCCGGATGGTTGAATGGAAATGTTTATGACAAGACAGCAATTTCTCAATACAACCTTCACTCTTGTATTTATATAGAAAAATTAATACATAAACATATGAAAAAGTGCTCATTCTCAATAGTCTTCAGGGAAATGTAAATTAAAACCACAATGAGTTACTGCTACATACCCAGCAGAGAGGCTAAAATGAAAAAGACAATAATAAGTGAAGATAGGATGTAAAGCAACTGGAATTTTCAAACACATCCCAGTGGTAGTGCAAATTTACCTAACCACTCTAGAAAATTGTTTGGCAGTAACTCTTAAATCCGAGCACACACGCACTATGATCCAGCGATTTTACTCCTAACTATACACCTCTCAAAAATGCTTACATATGTGCACCACCAAAAACATGGACAAGGATTTTTTTTTTAAGATTTTATTTATTTATTTGTTAGAGAGAGAGAGAGAGCGAGCACAGGCAGACAGAGTGGCAGGCAGAGGCAGAGGAAGAAGCAGGCTCCCCACCAAGCAAGGAGCCCGATGTGGGACTGGATCCCAAGAGGCTGGAATAATGACCTGAGCCAAAGGCAGCTGCTTAACCAACTGAGCCACCCAGGCATCCCTGGGCAAGGATTTTTTAAACAGCACTTTCATAATAACTTCAAATTGGAAACAACATAAATGTCCATCAACAGTAGAATGGATGAAAAAAGTGATACACAATGAAATATACTGTGTATCGATGAAAATGAACAAGGTATGCTATATGCAACAAGAGAGGGGTACCATGTGGAATAAAAGAAGCCAGATGTAAAAGACAACACTGTGTATGATTCTCTTTATGTAGTTTTTAAGCAAGTTAAAAATAACCCTTCCTGTTAGGAGAGATAATAATTATTTACGGAGGTGAGAGAGGGGTAGAGTTTGGCAGGGGTTGAAAGGACCTTCTATTTCTTGACTTTGGTGGTAACTATATTGGTGATGTGGGCTGGACTATATCCCCCAAAAGATATGCCCACCCAAAACCTGAGAACGTGACCTTATCTGGAATAAGGGTCTATGCAGATGTAATTAAGGTAAGGATCTTAAGAGAGATCACCTGGATTAGGGTGGGCCCTAAATCCGATGATGGATGTCCTTCTAAGAGACAGAAAAGGAAAAGACCACCCAGAGACAGGGAGTGGAGTGGGCCATGGGAAGTCTTCTGTGAAGACAGAGGCAGAGACTGGAGGGAGGTAGACGAGAGCCAAGTAATGCTTGCAGCCACCAGAAGCCAAATAGGCAAGGAAGGATTCACTCCAACAGCCTTTAGAGGGAGTGTGGCCCTGCTGAGAATATGGATTTCAGACTTCTGTCCTCCAGATGTGTGACAGGATATTTTTCTCTTGTTTTATGCCACCATGTTTGTGGTAATTTGTTATAACAACTCTAGGAAACTAGCCCAGATTTTGGTACTGAGGAGTGGGGTGGTGCTGTAACTAATGCCTGAAAAGTCAGGAAGTGGCTTTGGAATTGGGGAATAGGCAGAAGTCGGAAGAGTTATGGGAACATGGTAGAAAAAGCCTCCGGCTGCCTTGAAGAGATGGTGGAAAAACGGGCTTTAAAGGGGATTCTGGTGAGGTCAGGCAACAGTCAAGGGCAAGGAAAAGAAATCTTCTAACCTCTTAAGACTACATATGTTATCATGAAGAGTCTTTACAGAAAGGTAAACATTAAAGGTACTTCTGGTAAGGAACATGTTTTTAGAAACTGGGGGAACAGCAATCCATGTCATTAACTTGGTTGAATTGAGTTCTACCACTGGGTGGAAGGGAGAACTTGTAAGCTGTGAATTTGGATATTTATTTAGCTGAGGAAATCTCCAAACAAAGTGTAGAAGAGGCATCCTGGTCTCTCCTTGCTGCTTATAGTAAAATTCAAAAGGAAAGGGACAAATTGAGGAAGGAACTGCTAAGGAAAAAAGGAAGCAGCACTTGAGGATGTGAGAGGTTCTTGGCATATCCAGTTGCAAAAGATGCTAAGATTAGGAACTAATACAACAGCCATGCTTGCTTTGTGATAATACATCAATCTGGTGTTTACAAGTTATACACTTTTATGTACATTTGTTATATTTTTCAAAAAGCAATACAAGTTCATGGTGGAAAAATTAGGAGATAGATAAGCAAAAGTAAGAACATTTTAAAATTAAAAATAAAATTTAAAAATTTTTCATTATCCACATTTCTAATTTCTAGAGACTCCTGTGGATATTTTGTTTTATATGCATTAAGATTTTCTTCCATATATTTTTATATTACCATATATATTTTTGCCAAAATGGGAAATGTTTATCATACATTCTGATTTATTGGCTACTTTTTTCTCTTAACAATGTATTTTTTGGCAGATGATTTTCCCAATAAATATACTCCTATAGGAGCACTCTCCTAACTCTCAAGGGTTAAGAAGATGGTAAATGCTTGACAGATTTATACAAATTTCATAGTAGCAAGTTTTATTCTTTTTATTTTATTTGAATGTCTTTTTTTAATTTATTAAGGAATATAGACATTTGTGAAGTTAAAAAAAAAAAAGCCTATTCCTTAGGGTAACTTATTTAAATCTGCATTACTTTGATTACAAGCAATATGAAATACATTTTCATATTTGTATTACCATTTCTGTTTCTTCACTGTGAAATGCCTATTTATAGCTATTGTCCCTTTATTACTAACATAGTGTTTATTTTTTTCTTATGAACTTGTGATGATTCTTTACATATTGAAGATAGTAATTCCCTCTTTGTTTCACCTTATATGTTATAAATATTTTTCTCAGTTTTGTTACTTACTTTTCATTTTGCTTATGATAACTTTTTAAAAGATTTATTTATTTTTGAGAGAGAGAGTATGCACAAGCAGGGGGGAGGAGCAAAGGGAAAGGGAGAGAGAGACTCTCAAGCAGTCTCCCTACTGACCACCCTGAGATCACCACCTGAACAAAACCTACAAGGCATCCCTATGATACCTTTTTTATGCATAATTTTATATTTTTGTGGTTACATATCTAAATTTCTTTATAGTTTCTGCCTTGGAGTTATGTGGAAAGACTTATCATATACCCAGATTACATGAATAGTGAATTAAGGTTTCCTCTGGGGTTTTGTTTGTTTGTTTCTTAAGATTTATTTGTTTGTTTGAGAGAGAGAGAACAGGCAGAGAGAGAGGAGAGAGAGTATCCCAAGCCAGCTCAGCCCAGAGTGTGGAGCCTGACACAGGGCTCCACTCCATCTCACAATCCATGATATCATGACCTGAGCCAAAACCGCGACCAACGCTTAATCAACTGAACCACCCAGGCACTGCTCCTCTGGTGTTTTTACAGCATATTCTATCTTTTTTGATCTTCCTGGGATTTGTTTTAGTGTATGGTGAGAGGTCAAGTATTAACTTACCTTTTTAAAGTAAAAATTATTCTAGCATCATTTATTGGATAATCCCTCATTCACATTATTTTAAAATGCTGAATTTCTTTTTCCCCAGATACTAAAAATAGACATAGCCTCGCACTGGGGATCTATTTCATTATCCTATCTTAGTCTGTTACAGTTCCTGCATGTTTATTTGAATGCAACTTTATGTTACAATTTACTGCCTCCAACTTCTTCCTTTTAAATATATTTTTGCTACTCGTAGGCATCTATTCTTTCCGATAAACTTTAAAAGTTTACAAAACCGAATCTATTTGCATTTCAGTTGTCCCCTTATCTGAGGGGGATACGTTCCAAGACCCCTAGCAGGTGCCTGAAACCATGGCTAGTACTGAAACCTATGTATACTGCTTTTTTCCTATACATGCAGACCTATGATAAGTTAAATTTATGAATTTGGTACAGAATGAGATGAGCAGCAGTAATTAATAATAAAATAGGCGAATTATAACAATATAGTATAGTAAACGTTATGTGAACGCACTCTCTCAAAACACTGTGCCGTACTCACCCTTGTTGCAGTGATGGCGGACGATAAAACGCATGCCTAGGTAAGTTAGGCGGCTGTTGACCATCCGATGATTCGTCAAAAGGAGGCTCATCTGCTTTCAGGACCGCAGTTGACGGCGAAAAATTCAAACCGTGGAAAGGGAAATACAGATAAGCGGGTACTATCATAGATTAATTTTGTGAAGAACTGCCATCCTCTTAATAAATACAGACTATTCAGGAATAGGAGTGTGAACATCTGGAGAAACAGCAAGAAACAAACAACTGTGTGATTGGAGTATTCCTGTAGGATTCTGTAGAAGCAGAGAGATGGGTAACACTGGGTCCTTAGGTTGTGGCCAGATGGTACTTAGATTTCTTTTAGAAGCAGTACAAAGAACTTTCAAGGAAAATTAGTCTCACAAACATACATACGCTAATGAAAATGGAAAGATGCAGAATGCAAGAGACTGGGGGGCTCCTGCAATGGTTTGGAGGTAAAAGGAATAGGAGGATCAGAGAAGTCAGGACCCGATCCAATGCCTCTGCAGGTGTGAGGGAAGAGAGATGAGGATCCTGTGATATTGCCGAAATGTCAGGCTGATCTGACCGGGAGAAGTTGCTGCCAGCCACAGAAACCAGGAAGTCAGGAAGTAGCTCCTAAAAGGCAAAGGAGATGCCCAGCTTAGGTTTAAACAGGGTGAGATCAAGAGATGGTGTGACTTCTAACTGGAAACATTCTGAAGGCAATTGTAGATCTGGAGCTTCCTGAGGGTGAGGATTGGAGAAAACAGAGAATCCGGTGCACAGGGGACCTTTGATAAATGTATGATGTTGAACTGAATAAGTGGTAGGTTTAACAGGATGTGAGAGCTGAAAACCATGTTGCAGAAGAGGAAAGATTCAAGGAGTGTCCCTAAACCTCGTTGAATACTGTATTTATGGGGCAGAAAGAAAACAAGAGTCAGAAAAGTAAGCAGATAGAAACAAACCAGCAAACAAGCAAACCAGTGAGCAGGATGGTTGTGATTATAAGCAAACATCGCTGAACATCATCTAATGATGATTCAAGGTGAAAAGAAATGCACAAAGGTGGGTTTTAAATCACCTATTTGATCCTGGTAACAATTCTGAGCCTGGGAAATACTAGAATGCTCTCACCAGCAAGGAGTGGCTCTAACTCATCTTAAATTTGCACAGCTCATTTGAGCTACATAGCTTATATTTAAGGACATGAATTCAATTTTATAGATCAGCAAGAAAGAAAATATCTAAATAGTGTTGTCATCGGTAGGGAAATACTAGTCATTGGAGTATTTGGAGTGTTCACTGGAATCTGTAGAGAACCAATCACCTCATGGTTTATCATTGTTGTAATAGACTGGATGCACAGAATATGGTGAGCAATTTCACTACACGATTTTTGTCTTTGGCAATGACTTCCAGATTCTAATCCTTTTTTTAAAATATTTCATTTATTTATTTGACAGAGATCACAAGTAAGCAGAGAGACAGGCGGGGGGGGGAGGGGAACAGGCTCCCTGTTGAGCAGAGAGAGCCTGATGCGGGACTCGATCCCAGGACCCTGAGATCATGACCTGAGGCAGAGAGGCCTGAAGGCAGAGGCTTTAACCCACTGAGCCACCCAGGCGCCCCCAGATTCTAATTCTTTCATGACATATGACTTCACTCTAACTTGGTCCTTTCATGTAATTTTTATCACGTCCTTTTATTACACTCAGGTTGTCATGACCCCATTACCAGAGCTAAGCCCAGAAGGATGTCTAGGTAGAAATCTCACACAGATCATAGAGATGGAAAGGATGCATCTGGGACCCACACCCAGATCTGTGGCCCACAGACCTTTCTATCACTCCTACAGGGAGAATAATTTAGTGGCTAAAATAATGGAATCTAGAGTCAAACTCTCTGTGTTCAAATCTTGGCCCTTCAACTTTTCATTTGTGTGATCTTGGACAAGATAATTAATCTCTCTGAGCTTCAGTGGTCTCATCTGTAAAATAAAGCTAAGAATAATACCTATCCGATGATATTGTATTTAGGTAATTGTTAAATGTGTTTGATATAGGTGAAAAACTTAGAACAACATTTGGCTTATTATAGGTCCTCCTTAAATACTAGCTATTAATTTTAATTAGCACTCCACATAATTTTCTGTCTGGTTAAGTAGTTAGATAATTTACTCAAATATATACAGCTAATAAGTGGCTGAACTTAGACTCACAGGCTTCTTAATTAATTTAAAATTTTGTTTACTATTTTATACTTGCTCAAACATGTGTATACTCAAAGTAATGGTATATATCTAATTTGGGTAACAATATATATTTGGCAAAAAGCAAGGACTGCTTAATTTAATTAATTTCATTTTGTGTAGGCTTTCTGTGAGGTATGTTTCATATATTTGTACACACACACATACACAAATACATTATTGTAAATGACTGACATGTTATTGATCATGCCACTAAAGGCTGTTCTAGAGCTCCAAGGAAGAGTGAAGAGCCACCACAGCCACTCAATCAATGACACAGGTCCTCTTGTACAAACTTCCAAGTGCAAAGAATGAAACCAATAATGAGTACCATTTATTGGGAGCCTATGGTATGCCGTGGTATGCTAAGATCTTTATAAATATTTTCTCTAAAATAAGTCTCATCATTCCTATTTTATAAAGGGGGGAAAATAGGGTTTATGGAGGTTATATGACTTCTTGAAGGTCAACCTACTAGTAAGAGATGAAATAAGTAGCCAAGTCCAGGTCTAATACCAAAGCCCTTATTCTCCCCTACCCAACCATGGTGCTTCAACCAAAGCTAACAGAAATTAAAGAAGAAATTAAGTGGTTGATATTTAGAGATGATGAACTACCATAAAAGTTCACTGTTGTGAACTTTAAAAGGGGGAAAGCTAGCCAACTGAACATTGGTTAAGGGAATGCTTTTACAATGAATACATGTTTCCCTTTATTTTTCATGTTGTCCCAAAACAAGAGAACAAAGGGTCAATCCAAGTTCATGGCAGGTAAATTTAGGGGAAAAAAAAAGAAGAAAATATTTTTTGCCCCTCAGCATGGAGCCCTTCTATGGAATTCCATATTTGCAGAGTCAAGTTTCAGAGCTATAGGTTTTAAAGGCATTTGGTTTGATTTAATGCCCAAAAACAATGCTGGCTGTTGACTGGGCAAAGATTAGAGTAACCAATCCACCCACTTCAGGGCTTCAGCTGGTTTCTGTAGAAGCCACAGAGGCAGTTTTCCTCTCCCTCTCCTCTCACCATCTGCCACAGAACCCAAGAATCCAGAGGTCCTCCCACTGTCTGTGGAGGTCCAGATTCCCGGCAGGGTTAGTGTGTCTCTGACGACCCATCTACCGAAGTCCAAAAGACTCAGTCTCCATAGAAGTAGCTAATCCAGTCATTGAAGGGTTACCCAGTCCGAACCCCAGCCACAAAGTGAAAACAGAGAAGGGTCTTTGTTTATTGATTTGCCCAGGACCCTCTGACTGGCAAAGGAAGAAAAAAATAACCCGGCACAAAATAAATGTTCGATTTCTTTTATGTAAACAAGATCAGGACCAACTTGGCTGTACAAAGCCATTCTTTGCATGTAAAGCAAAAAATAGCTCCCCTGAGGAGGAAGGAACCCAAGCCCTACTCAGCCTTCTCTCTCCACCCTTCCCCCCAGCCCTTTTCAGTTACCACTGCTTTTCTGCCAATGAATGTCTTATTCAGGGTCCCTGTGCGGGAGTCCCTGCTGGCAATGAGCTCACCCCCTCCCCACCACCCTACTCAAAATGTTTTCTGATCAAGATAAAGGCTATGCAGTCTATGCTGAAAGTCAGTATTATTGCAAATTATCTCCATAAAAAGGAAAAACGTTTATCCAAAAATCTCAGTCTCCTATTTCTTTCTGTGGGGCTCTGACCAGTCCCAAACTGCTTTAATGTGGGTTTAGAAGTGGACCAAAGGGAGAACTAAAAAAAAATAAAATAAAATAAAAATAAAAATCCAAACTCTTTTTTTGTCAAATACCCACATGGTAGATGGCAATTTGGATGCTAATCCCTTGAACAAGAATCTCAAAAACTTAGTTCACCTTTGGGGACCAAGGAAGTTAATCCTAAATCCTTATTCAATCTTTATTCATGCCAAACTCTAGTGACTTAAGCAAAACATCTGCCAACTTGGATCACATGACTCGGCTTCACTAGCCAGTATATCTATGGATAGGAACATTTTAAGGAAAACAAAAATCTAGCTGAACCCTCACCCAAAACTCAACGCCAACACAAACGAAGACACTCATATTTCAGAAGACCTGATTTCCTGAGGAAAAGGGGCTGCTTTCATTCTCATATAGGTCCCATTTTTTTTAGTGCATTCAAAAAGAAGCCTGGACAAATCTCTCTTGAAAATCTAGGTCCCTTACAGCCCAGTAACACCAAGCCAACTGGGCATCAGGCATTTAGGGGAGAAGTATTTGTAATTCTTCTAAAGCTTTAATTGTTAGGGAAACATTTGGACTCTTAAGGTTCCCACACTATTGAAATACACAGTGAATGCAAAGAAGATGGGGAAAAAAGGGTCTTTGCACCTGATGCACTAAGATTTCTCCCACTAAGAATCCAAATTCTGGAAGAAGGCCTAGAGAGCATTAAGATGCCCACTGACTAAGGCTTCAGATACAAGAATGTTTTTCCTGGATATACTCAACAGGAAAAGTCTTTCACAAGTACTCATGGAGTGCTCATTAGAACAAAACTAGGACCATGGTGGTGTCAATACCATCTTACCTTCCTGATTGCTATGGTTTCATCAATTGGTAAGGAATGCTCCAGGAACTGAGTGGCTTGGTTATTATACAGGATGAGAGGGGACATCAAGGCATAACCTCTCCTACCTAATCCTGCCCTTTCCCTACTATTCTGGTGCTCAGGGGAGAGCTCTTGGGTGTGGAAAGTTTAGGTGTAAGGAACAAATGAGCAAGTCTTATAGATTAATATGCAAATTCCTAGTGCCCTGGCCATACAGCATCCCCAGGCCTTGAGTGAACAATGGCAACTCAACTTTTCTACCTAGCAGTAAGAATAACCTAAGAAAATGAGCAATAAGGGCTATTGACAGAAATGTGTGTTCACATAGGGATGCGTTTGTAGCCTAACTTATTCCACAAAGTATTTGAGGTGCAATGACTTCATCCTCAAAGGCTTAGATGAGGCTATTCATCATGCTATTATCTTGACTCAAATAGAGGATCCAAAAAACATAGAACAAAACTAAGCAAGCAATCACCACCATATCGACAGGCCCCACCTGCCTGCAAGTCTTTGGGTAGAAAACGCTCTGGCGGTTAAGACTTTTCTGTATTAGGCATTTCCACTCTAGTACAAACTATGCGCCACGGACAGGTGCTTCTTGTCATTCACTGTGGTGTCTGCCTAACTCACAAGCTCTAACTCAACTATTTGCAAGGCCAAGCTCATCCAAGGTTTATCAGAGAGGAAGGATCTATGGTAACGTTGACATGAAAAAAGAGAATTATCAAAGGATCTATAGCACCCACCCATTTCCTATCAAAAAATTATAAATCTTGAAGACAATTAAGAGAGTGGCTAATTTGAATTAGAAAAAAATCTGAATTTTAAACCTTATTAAAAACAGATTTTCTTTTTTAGAGCAAATTTAAGCTCACAGCAAATTCAAGCAAAAAAGTACAGAGTTCCCATGTACCTCCTGCCCCAACACGCACAGCCTCTCCCATTATCAGCATCCCTCACCAGAATGGTACATTTGTTCATTTGATGAGCCTATGTGGACACATCTTCATCCCTCGAAGCCCATGGTTTTTATTAGGTATCACTTTTGATGTATATGCTATGTGTTTTGACAAATGTATAATCACAGGTATCACCATTATAGCATCATACAGAAAGATTTCACTGTCCTAAAAATCCTCTGTGCTCCCACTATTCATCCCTCCCTCCCCATTAGCCCCTAGCCACCACTTATCTTTTCACTGTCTTCATAGTTTTGCCTTTTCCAGAATGTCACATAGTTGAAATCCTACAGTATGTAGCCTTTTCAGATTGACTTATTTCTCTTAGTTATATGCATTTAAGATTCCTCTGTGTCTTTTCGAGGCTTGATGGCTCATTTCTTTTTAGTGCTGAATACTATTCCGTCTGGACATACCACCGTTTATTTTCCATTCACCTACTGAAGGATATCTTGGTTGCTTCCAAGTTTTAGCAGTTAGGAATAAAGCTGTTATAAATATCTATGTGCAAGTTTTTCTGTGGACATAAATTTTCTATTCATTTTAATAAATACCAAGGCATGTAATTGCTGGATTGTGTGATAAGAACATGTTTAGGGGTGCCTGGGTGGCTCATTCAGTTAAATGTCTGCCTTTGGCTCAGGTCATGATCCTGGAATCCTGGAATCAAGTCCTGCATTGGGCTCCCTGCTCCTCAGGGAGCCTGATTCTCTCTCTCCTTCTGCCCCTCTCCCCTGCTCGTGCACACACATACACACACACACACACACACACACACACACTCAGGTAAATAAATAAAATCTTTTTTAAAAAATGCTTTGTTTTACAAGAAACTGCCAAACTGTCTTCCGCATTAGCAGTTCATATTCTATTCCCACCAACCATGAATGAAAGTTCTTGCTGTTCCACATCCTCACCAGCATTTGGTGTTGTCAGTGTTTTGGATTTTGGTCAGCCTCTAAATAAGTCCAAAAAGTTTTTCTACAAGTTCTTTGGTAACAGTGAGAGAGAAAGAGCTTTGCCAATTACTGGCTATGCAGGAAGGATGGTTTTCCAGAGTATTTAGAATTACTGATTTCATCAGGGGTGAAGAATAGCCTTGGAGAGACTTAGTAGAGAGTGTTTTCTTTTTTTTTTTTTTTAAGATTTTATTTATTTATTTGACAGACAGAGATCACAAGTAGGCAGAGAGGCAGGCAGAGAGAGAGAGAGGAGGAAGCAGGCTCCCCACTAAGCAGAGAGCCCTATTCGGGGCTCGATCCCAGGACTCTGGGATCATGACCTGAGCTGAAGGCAGAGGCTTTAACCCACTGAGCCACCCAAGCGCCCCTAGAGAGTGTTTTCTAATGACTCTACCATGCGGCCAGCACAGTGAAAGATGCACTCTCTCCTCAAATTCTCCTTGCACCCCCTGGACAGGGTAAGACTGTACCCCTACTTAATATACGAAAAGAATGGAGTTCAGGAACTTGCCAGAGATCAAACAGCAAGCCAAAGAGCAAAGATGTGACCACCAAGCTTTCCAACCTTCAGGCCCAGCGGCATTTCTATTACCCCACATTGCAGAAGGCAGATAATTATCCCCTAAATTACTTTTCCTCAAGGATCAATTTCACTTGGCCTCCCAGGACCTTCACTGTGAAGGCAAGGCTGTATTAGGTGATCTCCAAGGACCCTGTAAACTCCAGCACTACCAGAGGCTTCATGTGATTTTTAAGCCAAGATGGGGCTGGTTTCACAAACTGCTTAGGTAGAGAAAATTGCCTTTAATGCTCCACCTCTGATATAACTCGGAATTAACTGCCTTGACTTTCCCATTTCAAAAAAAGAGACCTTACCAAACCACCACTTGCTTCTCTCCAAAGACATCCTACATTCGTTCCTGAGAGACATATTAATAACTAAACGAAAAATGAAGATTTATTATAATGTCATAAGAAAAAGCAGGGAGCAAACTATTTTGCCCAATCTAACAAGCTTATCACTCCTCTTTGAAAGTATTCTTTTAAAAATGCTGATCACTATGTACTAAGCAGAGGAATTCAATCCGAGGCAAAGTATAAGGAATAGGCTGGGTACGTCACAATCTCGGTCTTCTTCCCCTCTGAAGTGCGGGAGCTAGAGTCTCATTCGCCCCACAGAGGCAGAGTGGTGCCAAGAGTATGGGTGGTAAATATTTAAATTCAGTGTCAACTGACCTTTACTCTGGGTCAGACAGTATATTAAACTTTGAGAAAAAAGATGGCCGAGATATAGTCTTTGCCCCCCAAGAGCTCCTGGTCTTTTCTGGAGATCTTTGTTTCTACCATAACACACATAAGTAATGACTTTCATATCCCTGGAACACTAAGATAAATGATCACAATGTTCAGTTATATATAATTCACATTCTGGAGCTATACCTCCACCACTTTCTTGCAATTTCTCGCTCGCTCTTTCTCTCTCTCTCATACGTATATATATTGAAATAAGGAAAGCAAAGCCAGCATATGTAATTCATAGTAGTAAGAGTGAATTACTAGTGATGATCTTGGCTTTCTTTAACTCATAATAAAGAAGGGACATGTTAGAAAATGTGTGTACTTTCTTATTAGAGAGGAGAGACCTGCAACCACTCACTAATGCATGGACACAAAAGCACACAGAACATAAGATGAGGTTGATATCACGGGTCATGTGGGAACTGAGGCTCAAGTTCAGGTTGCCGCATCCTGCCTTGCAGATTGTAAATCACATGACTCCAGAGGGTGCCATTCACATAGCCTAGGATGTGAACGACGTCCCTGGGATGTATAATGAGATGAGGCTGCACAGATTGGACTTTAAAGCCAGCTTGGAACCTCTCACATGCCCACTTTGACCAGACTAAACTCCCACCCCACAAAAGTCACTGTGGCCAGACTAGACAGACTGTTTTTTACAGGTGAGTCCCCTAACCTCACTTCTGGCTTTGTGGGGAAGAAGAAAAAAGCAGGCAGGGGTCCTGGTTTTCACTCTTCTCAGTCTTTAGGATAACTTGGTTTCTTATGAACCTGGGATTTTTAATACAGACTATGACCCATCTCTAGAGGAGGAAAAACTAAAGTTGAGAAGGTATGTCTTCACCCCTCCTTGTTTTCTGTTGTCCAGTGGAAAACGGTAATCAAAACCTAGGGCCGATCACATGGAAGGGCCTGGATAGTACAGCACTTGCAAACATCTAGCAGGTGCTAGAGGCATGGGAGTTCTCAGGTGGGCACAGGCACCTTCTAGGGACAGCAGGAAGCCCCACCTCTGCTCTGGTGACAGTGTGTGACCTGCGCCAAAAGTAGTTCCAAGAGCCTGAGAGGAATGCAGGATGTCTTGACTTTGTCATGGGCTCTCCTGTTCATTAAATCTCCTTTAAAGACTGTGTGAAGAGGGACACCTGGGTGGCTCAGTGGGTTAAGCCGCTGCCTTCAGCTCGGGTCATGATCCCAGCATCCTGGGATGGAGTCCCACATCGGGCTCTCTGCTCGGCAGGGAGCCTGCTTCTCCCCTCCCCTCTCTGCCTGCCTCTCTGACTGCTGGTGTGATCTCTGTCTATCAAATAAATAAATAAAATCTTAAAAAAAAAAAAGACTGTATGAAGAAGGTTTATGAGTTGGGTACTTTGGGCTGTCCTGTGAAAATGCCTCCCCTTCTTCCCCCCACAAATGAGCCCAGATGTTTTGGTCACCTTTTTAATATATCCTCCTCAGTTTCCACACAGAAAGAGGCTGTTAGAAGTAAGTGCTCCTCATTCCCTGAGAAAACTTCCCAGTCATCATGGCTGCTTCCATTTCCCTGGACAAGCTGCTCCAAAGTTATTTCAAGATGGCAGCAGTAGAAAGATGGATTACCTCTGTCAACAGGGAGTCCTAAAGTCCTGCCATTCACTGAGCAAAGAAACGTGTGCCTGCCATGGGCGGCTGATAAGGGAAGTGGACACAGGATAAACTTCAGCCCGGCCAGCTGACAAAGCTCAAACACAGCCTCTGGAAAAACAGCAACTCCCCGGCCTCTGCTTTGTGAAGGCAAAGAAGACTGTGGGCTTTGTTTGATGAGTAGGCCATTACCATCAGCGGGAGGCATGCACTTCTGAGCGGCTGCTGCCTGCTGTAGAGACAACAGGACAGTTTCCTCAGTGGAAAATAGAAGTCCACGTTGTCCAAAGAGGGTCTTTTACCTCCAACGCTTCACCTTGGTCCCTCATCCCCATCCCATGGACCTCTCCATTCTGATTCTTTTTTTTTTTTTAAGATTTTATTTATTTATTTGTCAGAGAGAGAGAGAGAGAGCAGGAGCGAGCACAGGCAGACAGAGTGGCAGGCAGAGGCAGAGGGAGAGGGAGAAGCAGGCCCCCTGCCGAGCAAGGAGCTCTATGTGGGACTCGATCCCAGGACGCTAGGATCATGACCTGAGCCGAAGGCAGCTGCTTAACCAACTGAGCCACCGAGGCATCCCTCCATTCTGGTTCATTTTTAAGGAACAGACTATGATTTGTAGGGTATGGACTTCCCAGTGTTATTTCAGAACTGGATAGCCACTACCACTTGTTGGAGCATCTAGTATGGGCTTCAAAGGAACAGCAAAAGTTTTACATGCAAAATCTCACTGAATCTTCACAATACTCCAGTGTTATTAAGCCCAGCATTTTATAGATGAAGACATGGAGCTATAATAAGGTGAAGTGCCTCGCCCAAGCTCACAGAGTTAGTAGGCAGTTGCTCTGGGATTTGACCACCAGTCAGACGGGTCCAGTTTCAAGACCAAATCTTCTTCTGTTAAGTGCACTGCTTCCCTTGCCCCTTCTTAGTCTATGGAAAGTGGTCACATTGAGAGAACCTTCATAGCTTGCAAAGGCTTTGGATCCCCTTGCCCGAATTACAGGTTTGGAGAATCATAAACTGTGCATGCTCCACTGCAATAAAATGATAATCGTGGGACACTAATAATAATCACATCTCCTTTCAGGACTCCCTTGTGTCTGTGCTTGTCCCCTTTCAAAGGACTGTCCACTTAGCTCATTCCTATCTTATCTTGGTTAATCAAGCCATATTTTGCTTTTCTCTGGCTCCTATTAAGATCTCCTTGAAGCACCCCCCCCCCCAAGATAAGCCTCCCAGGGTTCTTTCCCATTGCCATTAGTCACAATTTCCTAATGTTGAGCTTCTGCCAGAAGACAGAGGAAACAACTCCAAATGCAAGTGATTAGCTTGTATGTGGGGCTTTGACACAAAGTTTTGGTCACTTACAAAGGCAAACTCACAGCTGGCCCAAGGGCAGTTGCTTGTCATTTTCCATCACTGAAAAAATGCAAATCCCAGTAACTAGTTGCTTCAAAACATCTAGTCCCCTCACTTCTGTGGGGATAACAAGGCAGACATCTGAAGGCGGTTATTGGATCTCCACAACATTCAGGCCAGTCTAAGAGCTCAACTAATCAAGGCAATGTGTACATTGTTGAGTGCTGTTTTTTAAAAAGCACTGACGGTCCATTAGGACCAATCATCCAACCATGCAGAGATTTGCAAATGAAACTTGTTATTCCTGTGCCATTTCTTTGACAAACATTCCCCTCCTTGCAACGCAAGGTCCAGAGCAAGAACACAAAACTGCACAGGAAACTTAATGAAAACTGTTATCAAAAAGAACAGTTCTGAATTGGATTTAACTATGTTTCTCAAGTGGCCATTATTTTTTAACAGGCATGGAAATACTATATTTTTATTAATGGGTTTCTATTTATCTCGGAGACATCAATACCATATTTATGTATGCCTTCCTTCAACCAACATTTCACTGAACACCTATTACGCACTTGCAAGACAATAGGAATGCCAAGAGAGTACACTGAAGCCTACTGAGGAGTTCACTGTCCCATAGGGATGACACACATTGTCTCAGGAATGTTTAACCAGGTTGCAGTGACATACAGTCCCAATACCTCATTGGCCAAAATTAGCAAAGATTCTTATTCATGTTACACGTCCATTGTGAATGACTAGGAGCCTAGGATGATGAAGCGGTCACCATCTTTAACGTTGCCAGTCAACATGCTAGAAGAAAAATGTCTGAAGAGCCTTACATGGGCAATGATATGCTCCATTCCAGAAATGACACTCATCTCTTCCACCCTCAATTCGTTGTCCACAACTAGTCATTGGTCCCATCCAACCATTAGGAAACCAAGAAGGACAATTCTACCTTACAGCTAGATTTGGGAAGATCCAGAAACATTTGAAGAATAGTCCTAGTGAATACCACATACATGGTAGCAGATAATTGTGATACAATGAGAAAAGTGCTATAATAGAGAAACAGGAAAAAGAAAGATCAATAAACTCACAAATTTCATGGCGTAATTACAAGAAGTTCCCATAAGAGGTAGCATTTGAGTTTAATGTTGAAGGATGAACGTTGTCTTTCTGGGGAGCTAAGATATGAGCATTCTAGAAAAGAGGCAGTGCGAAGGCAGAAAACAGGAAAACACGTTTCACTGGAAGACTGGAGGGAAATTCGGTGTGGCTGAAGCCCCACCTCTGGGATGGGTGGCTGAGGGCAGGAGGCCAATTGTGGAGGATATTTGCCTTTCTTGGGAGTTTGGTCTCACCCTGCAGGAACAGCAGTTAACAGAGTGTCTTACAGGGGAGAGGCTTATGGTGGAGTGTTAGGAGTATGTTTGTTTGTTTTTTAGGAAGATAACACAGAGGAAGCAGGGATGAAGAACTGGACGGGAGAGGGAGGCCCGCTAAGGGGCTGTGGCTGTAATTCAGGTGAGAGACAGTGAGCCCTGCTTCTGGCCTCCCAGGAAAGTCTGAGACATAAAAGGCATTTTTGAGGAAGAACTGATCAAACCCTAATGTTTTCTCAGGAAAATCATTGTTTTTAATTAATGGGGGGCTGATGACAAGGAAACCTTCAAGACCACTTCAAGGCTGCTGATTTAAGAAATGAGAAAATGTTTATACCACTCTCTTAGACAGGGAATACAGCTGGAGATGAAAAGCTTGGAGGCAGGAAGACGATGAGCTCAGATTTGGACATGTTGAACTTGAGGTGTCGGTAAAGATGCAGGTTGAGGTGGCCACCGGAATATAGGGCCCTGGAGTCTAAATCCATTAGGAGATATGAATTTGGGATCAATGCAATTTGCAAATAATGCACGTCATTGGCAGCTGAGCCCTACTAATACAGTGTCTCCCAGAGAAAACTGAAGAGTTCAGTGCAAATACATAGAAACATTCTGAAGTTGATTTTGTTAAACATTTAAATACATATGTATTTGTCTAGTAGAAGTTCAGGGGTAAAGAGTTTGGGAATATCTCATCCATCCAAATACCCTGAGAAAATTACTTCCACAATTTCAGTTAATATCTACCCCCATCGAAGCAAAAGTTTCCTGCTTAGGAAAATGTAGATAATTTAGAACAAGGAAATGTATATATTTCACTCAGAACTGATTTGATGTTTAACCTGAGGAAAGAATTTTGAAACCAAACTTTTAATGACAATTATAAGTAATCAATGCAATTTTTAAAGTGAATAATCAAGTTTACAGGGTTTCTGCAAATTTGGGTGGCCATCTGTAGGAATTTTCAATAGACTGGGGGTTTTTTTCTTTTAATTTTTAATTAAATTGGCCTAAGTCAGCAATCAAGGTTTCCATGTTACTGTGTAATGTATAGGGTAGCAAGTACACTGGGCTCCCATGAGCTCCAAAAGAGATCATTTAGAAGGCCAGAGGGAGAAATCTGAACTCTCATTGTCAACGTTCCAAGAGATAAACAGAGCATTATAAGTCATTCTGAGGCAACGGGATCAGGGTTTTTAAATAAATCATATTAATATGTGAATAAGACAAGCATTATTCTCTTCTTTCAAAATTTAATAGAGCTTTTGTTTTTGCCAAGTAGGAAGGTGACTGTTGAGCTGTGTGGTTAGGGAGCACATCTTGGACTTTCTGGTCTTACCTTTCCTGTGCATGGCAGGCTACACCTGCTTTCTAAGTAGTTGACCCTGACTCCTGGGGTCAGTCCACCTCAGACCAGCTCCCGCAGTCCCCAGTGGCTAGCTACCTGCTACGGCAGGAAAAAACAAACAAACAAACAAACAAAAAACCACTGTCTTCTGGGATGCAGACCATCTAGGAATTGGTAACACTCCACCCATTTCCAGGAAGTGAGAGGAAAGAATAAGCAGGTTGATTCAGGCTGTTTTCTAAGTTTGACTTTTTCCTAAGCCCAGGTGACCGACAGGGAGAGGTTCAAGTTAGTATTCTTTTTATGAAGGCCCACAAAAAAGAGTGTGAGTCTGTCTAAACCTATTTTACCTTCCCTTGCTAATCTATGTTCTGAAAAGCACTGCTTTCAAACTCCAGGGGCCTAAGAAATGCATGCAAATACCACTGAAACAAGTTTCACAAAACAGCATTTGCCTGAACAGTGTGTGATGTGCCTGACATTTTCCAGTCTGTTCTGTTTCATGTAGAAAGGTCTGCTTGTGTCCCTCTAAATGACTCATGTCTCTCTAATTAACTTTGACCCTCAGTTTGACACGTAATATTGTAGCGTATCCCTTCCCCAAATATACATTTAAATCTACATAGAAGAAAGCAAAAAACGTTGGTAATGCTTTGAGCCTCTCAACAAGTACATGGAACTATTGAGTATCTGAGGTTCTCTATTCCGGGGTGGTTCTCTTCCATTTCACAGGGACACTGAGCATATTCCACTGGGCCTCAATTCTGTGGAACCGACCGTTGCTGTTGAATGAATTTTCACCACCAGCATGTTCACCCTGTTTGGACTTCACCTTCTCAAACAGAGCCCCACCCTTTACCCACTCAACTTCCAGCTAAGAGACTCGTGATTTCTGGGATCCTAGACTCACTATTCAATAGAACTTTCTGTGCTGATGGAAAAGTTCTAGACCTGCCCTGTCTACTGGCCACTAGGAACAAGTAGCTAGGAACATTTGAGATGTGGCTAATGAAACTGAGGAACTGCATTTCAAATTTTATTTAATTTCAATTATTTAATCTTAAGTAGTCATGTTGTAGTTAGTAATTACCATAGCGAATAGTACCAGCTCTAGATAAACCCTCAAAATATGTTACCATTTCTTCAGTATATATCTTCCCCTCTTATTGCTTACAGCTTATTGCATTGACATCACATTGACTTTGCACTCTTCACACATTACCTTGTTCACTTGTGGTCCTTTCAAATCATGTTTATGGATAAGTGATTTAATCCATGCATTTGGCGTTCTCCATTTTCCTGCCATTTTCATTTTTTAAATGAATTTTTCCTTTTATTTTCATCACAGCCTCATCTTCCTAGGCCGTTCAACATACTCATTTTTGCAATATAATTTGATGCTTTTTTTTTCCATTTAGAAAAACCTGAACACTAATCACAGACTCAGTATGCAAACTATGCGCTGGTGAACAAGCAGTGGTTAAGAGTGAAGTGACCAATTCCCAAATGCTATTTGGTGGTGGTAGGTGGCGTAGACTTGTTTTGGTTCTGGATTGTACCTTTTTTGCATCTATATGTTGGAAATGTGTATATTTTGTATCTGAAATTGGAGAGTATGTAAGTAGAGAAACTAGTGTGCTTAAACAGAGTAATATGCTGAGGAGTAAAAAGTGTCTAAGAAGACACTTTCTGCCTTCTAAGGAGCTTTTGATTGAGGAAGGTGGACAAGCATGGGTAGAAGAGCCTCCCTATGAGACTTGTTAAGAGATGACACTGTGAGAATAGTATAATATTAACGGTATTGGAGAAAGAAGAGTTCTGAGTTGGGAACGGAGGTATTGAGGGCTTCTTAGAAGAGGTAACTTATAAGCTGGGTCTTATAGATTGGCACTCATAAGCATTTGGGGATGGGGAAGACCATTCCAGGGTAGGAAACACAGTTAAGGGAGAATTATAGATAGCTTGAGTGTGCTGCCTGTTCAAAGAAGGCTAAGTTATCTAGTGTCTTAATGTCTAATGTGTCTAATCAGGCCTGCATTTTAGGAAGATATATTCATCCACAAATATTTACTTTGGACAGCAAGATAAAAATAATTAGTTAGAGGGAAATAAAACTGGATCAGGGAGATCAACTCCTTGAGTAATGAGATAAAGTAAATGAGAAGTAACAATCCTCTGAACCAGGAGATGGCAAACTGTCCCATGGACTGTATCAGACCAAAAATCTGGTTTTGCAACTATAATTTTACAGAAACACATTCACATATTGCCTATGGCTACTTTCATATTCAATAGTTGCCACAGGAGTATGACTTGCAAAGCCTAAAATACTTACTATCGAGCTCTTTCAAGAAGTTTGGCAACCTGGGTTGTAAGCTAGGGTACTGGGAGCAGAGAGGGTGGAATGCACACCAGGGAAATGATGGCAACGAAATCTACAGGATTCAGAGACAGGTGGCACAATGGAATTCATTGACCAGGGAAGTTTAATTCAAGGGACCTTTAGGGTCTCTAGCTGGGGAGACATAAAAGAAAGCAATTTTGTTAGCTGAGATAGGGATGAGAACACAAGCTAGGAATAAAAAAAAGGTAAGGAGTGACGTGTTGTTTTTGAAGCACCTGAGGCCCACACACACATGTGCAGGTGAACACACTCACCTCTGGAGCCAAGGAGAGACACCACAGCTGGACACGTAGACTCAAGGGCTGTCCACCTAGAGTTTAGAGGTGATGAGAAGATGATGGACCAAAGAGAGAAGAAAGGAGAGAACAGGAACAGACAGAAACCTGGGAGGACATGTCAATTTAAGCAGCACAAAGAGAAAAGAGAACCAGTGAAGGATTCAAAAGAAGGATAGGAAGAACAGCATGGCATTATGGAAATAACAGGAGGCAAAAAACATATGGAGAGAGGATGGCCTAGGATCAAAAGCTGTCCTAAGAGTCAAACAGAATGAGGAGGTGACTGGACATATCAAGGACATCACTGTTGGTATTTGCAGACAGAATCCAAAGAATGAACAGAAGGAGAACAAATTGTGACAGCAAATGAAAATTAATCCTTTGAGACCTTTAGCTATTGAAGAAAGATAAAGACCAGCTGGAAGAGAGAGCAGGTCAAAGGAGATCTTTCTTGAGGAGAGGAGAGCTTTGGGTAAGCTTATTTTACACAAATGTCAATAGACTCTAGCATGAAGACATTCCCCAGACTTTGGACAGTTTACGAATCACTCAGAAGTTTTCGTTTGCTTCCTTTGGAACATACATCACTGCTATGATCTGAAAGGTGGATGCTTCTGGAACCCAAGCACAAGCTAAAGGAAATCCTCCTTCTAACTCAACATAAAAATCTTCTTAAGTTTTCTAAAAAGTACCAAAGGCTTTTTTTTTTTTAAAGATTTTATTTATTTATTTGGTAGACAGAGATCACAAGTAGTCAGAGAGGCAGGCAGAGAGAGAGGAGGAAGCAGGCTCCCCGCTGAGCAGAGAGCCCGACGTGGGGCTCGATCCCAGGACCCCGGGACCATGACCCGAGCCGAAGGCAGAGGCTTTAACCCACTGAGCCACTCAGGCGCCCCAAAAAAGTACCAAAGCCTTTTTAAGATCTTCATATACAGATCTTCATGTCAAGATCTTCCTATCTGAGTTTCAAAGGTGGGAAAAGTCATTTTGAAATTTGCAAGGTTGAGGAGATGTTGCAAGGTTGAGTCTTTGGCTTCCCCAAGTGCAACATGACTCCCTCTTAAGCCCAGAAGGTTTGCCCCCAGATTTACCCTTATGGGGTCCAGGGTTGTAGCTCTCAAGGGCATGCCTCTTCCACGGTTGTTGTCTTTGAACCAGCATTTTGACATTCAATTGTTGATAGCTTTACCTTAGAGAGAATGGAATAGAAACTAAAAACTTCCAGGTTTGGAACCAAGTGGTAAGGAAGGCAAAATGGAGAGAGAAAAAGCAAGAGTCTTTCATGTCATCATTCAGTTAGTGATCAAACTATGCCAGGAAGACACCCCACCACTGATCTTCTGCTCATGCAAAACAGCTCATGTCCCTACTGCTTAAGCCACCTTGCATCATTTTATGATGTTGGTAACTAAGATCATTCCTACTAATAGAGTTTATTGTTTTCTTTCTTTTCCCCTCTTTAGGAAGCAATATCTGAATGAAAGAAATTATCTCTAATTATAGAAGTTTAGGCCTTTGAAGTTGGGGAGAGTATTTTTAGAATACTCGGAAGCCTGGCTTATTCCCTTTATATTCTTTGTTCTTCTCCTTGCCATCCTGCCTATGCCAGGCTCTCCTTCGAAACCCGGTTCACTTGGCACCTTGTCTTTGAAGCTCTCTCTGAATTCCCCCTCTTCCATTCTCTAAAACAAAGTAGATTTTCTCCCTTGATGCCTTTGTGTACACAAATTACATATCATTTTGCATTTTTTTTTACAAGTCTGTAAGACTCCCAGCTTCCCAGAGGCCAGGTTGTTATATCTTTTTATTTCCTATATCTCCAGTGCCCAGCACAAAAGTACTCAATAAAAGTGTCAAGGACTGAACTGTGCCCACCCAAGGTTTATACGCTGTACCTCTGAACCCCAATGTGACTGTATTTGGAGATGGGGCCTTTAAAGATATAATTAAGGTTAAGTGAGGTCATAGGGGCAGACCTAATCCAATAAGACAGGTGTCCTTGTAAGAAGAGGAAGGGACACCATTAATACAGAGGAAAGGCCATGTGAGGACACAGAGAAAGGAGTCATCTGCAAGATGAGACTGCAAGAGAGAGACTTTAGGAGAACCCAAGCTTGATGGTACCTTGATCTTGAACGTCTAGTCTCCAGAACTGTGAGAAAATAAACTTCTGTTGCCTAGTCCTCCCAGGCTGTGGCATTTTGTTGTGGCAGCCTGAGCAGATGGATACAAAAGGAGTGTTGAGGGCACCTGGATGGCTCAGTCAGTTACATGTCTGCCTTTAGCTCAGATCATGGTCCCAGGGCCCTGCATTGGGCTCCCTGCTCAGCAGAGAGCCTGTTTCTCCTTCTTCCTCTGCTGCTCTCCCTGATGGTGCTCTCTCACTCTCTCTGTCAAATAAATTAAGAAACAAACAAAAGAGTGTTGAATGAATGAATGAATGAGCATCCTTTAAGAAAGGTAGTTCACACATCCACATTCATCTACTGCTATTAAAGCGATTAGGTGCTTCCGCTATTCCAAGAGTATGATTTCAACAAAACTCTGACAAATTAATTTTATTTTGGCTAAGACAAGGAAGCAAACAGCCTATCTCTTTGCCATGGCAAACATACAGAAAGGTATTTTCTCCTTAAGTCCTTCCATATCCCTAATTTCTGACTTTTTTCTTTTAGGTTTGCTTTACACAGAGAATGATGAACCCAGTGGAGACCTGGGAACTATACATAAAGAGGAAATATGACCAAAGAAAGGGGTCGCTTTCATCTCCCATGAAAGCAATGCTGTTTTTGTTGATACATATGGAAAAAATCAGGGCCAATTATGCATTGTGATTTGGCACTGGGGCTGCGGGCTCCCCACAGGCCTTTTCTTCCTTTCCACAGATATACCATTACAGGCCACGGGAGCCCTGCACCCTCTGTTCCCGGCAAGGCCATTCCTCGGCGAGATGGACTTAGGCAGAGGCGTCTCTGTCACTGTCAGGATGGGCTTCAAGTGCAAACAGCTTTTCCTGTCTGTTGACTCTAAGGAAGAAGAACTGTACTTGGTCAAGGCGGAACCAAGTTAGGCTCCCAGTGGAGACCATCACACACTGTTTCACACAGTGGGTGTGGGCACCCTTGTCTTGGCACCCTCTCGAGCCTCAAGGAAACTTCAAAACTGCTCCAATCTTGCTGGTGTTTCACCAGGTGCTTATTTTGCTTATTTCATGTGGGCTTTGGGTTGATAACAATCAATCCTCTTTTCTAATCTCCTGGCCTAAAACATTGATATTTAGAATTTTTGAAGTAGAGAATATCAGGGTGTTAGTAGACCTGGTTCTGGACCTGCTGTCTGCTAACTTACTGCATGACTTTGGGCAAGTTCCTGCCCCACTAAGAACCTCAGTCTCTTTATGAAACAAAAGGGTTGGACTTAGTGGTCTCCCAGCTGAAACCATCTCCTGTGCTGCCCACTACAGAACCAACTAACCACATGTGGCTGTTCAAATTTAAATTAATTAAGTGAAATTTAAAATGTAGTTCCTCTGTATCACACTTCAAGGGCTTTAATAGCTGCATGTTGCTAGTGACTCCCATTTGAACAGCACAGATAAAGCATATTTCCATCATTGCAGAAAGACCAACTGGACAACCTGGATCTAATGTTCTCATTTTTTTTAAAAGATTTTATTTATTTGAAAGAGATCACAAGTAGGCAGAGGCAGGCAGAGAGAGAGGAGGAAGCAGGCTCCCCGCTGAGCAGAAAGCCCGATGCTGGGCTCGATCCCAGGACCCTGGGATCATGACCTAAGCCAAAGGCAGAGGCTTAACCCACTGAGCCACCCAGGTGCCCCTAATGTTCTCATTTTATCATGACTACAAATAGATAATTTCATAACAAAGCATGACAGTTCAATAGTAATTTTGTGTTTATTGTGTATTTTAATACATCATAACATTTTATAAAAGATTTTACTTATATATCTGAGAGAGAGCGCATGAAGCTGGGTGGGGGAGGGTCGCTACAGAGGAGGAAGGGGCAGAGTGAAGGGGAAAAGCAGATTTCCCCTGAGCAAGAAGTCAGGACCCTCAGATCATGACCCAAGCTAAAGGCAGATGCTTAACCAGCTGAGCCACCCAGTTACCTCTTCAATGCATCATAACTTTTAACCCCAAAATAGGTAGGAGAGGGATTACTATACCTGCCTTATCCGATGAGGGCCCTAACTCAAGGATTAAATGAGATCAAACTCCTGTCAGGTCTTGCTGCTGATGACAGCAGCACTTTCCAAATCCAGTGCTCTCTCTAACACCTGGCACTAAGCCCCAGGGCAAAGATGTGTGTGGCCCAGCTAAGGTCACTCCAACCCATGGCAGCACGAAAAATACGGCCCAGCCATTAAGAGCTGATCTAGCAGCGAGGTGCCTTAGTTTTTATTTTATCTCCACACGCCCTCACTGTGTGGTATGACCACAGACCAATTATTTAACATCTCTGGGCTCCTTTTCCCTCATCTGTCAAATGGGAATGGTGACAGTAACCACTGCTTGTGAGAATTCCAGGAACAGATGCAAATGAAGTACTTAGCCCAGGAAGCCAGGCACATAACAACTGCTCACTAAAAGTTAGCGACCATGAAGACAACCATCAGCACTACCTTTATTCTACCCTGGGACTGCATTTCCTCTCCGCCCCCAGCGGACCCACAGACAGCCCTTGTACACTTCCTGCCAGCTTATCTAAGGAAAGACTACGTTACTCTTACACATAGACAACAACTCCTTTTTTTTGAAACCTACTGAGTGATTTGGCCTCATAACCTCCCGCAGCCATGAGTTCCCTGGATTAATTACAAGTTGTTTAGGAAGAGCTCTCTCAGAGGGATTGCATTAATCCGCCTGGGCAACATGCCACAAGCAAATGGCTTTTCCCCTTTAATTTTTCCAAAACTCTTTGGTGCCAGGAACACATCACGTGCCTGCCCCCAAGGAAGGCCTGGCACAGTAGGTGCCACCAGTGTGTGCGGGTGAGGGGAGCAGCTGGGGACCCCTACAGAGCCCCCTGCAGGGTTTCTCCCCCAGAGCAGGGCCCAGCAGCCTGACGGCAAAGCTGGCTCTACCCAGCGTGAGTTTCGTCTTCTGGAAAAGGCACGGCAGACATGTGTCTCCTGGTGATGACTTTTCCTTCCCTGTCCCACCACAGTGGAGTGCCTCAAAGAACAATATTTATGCGGACAGAGCCACAGAGCGTGGGGAGCCAGGCTACAAAGCCCGGCTCTACAAGAGCTTAGGGGGTGGGGGTCTAACCCCGAGCGGGGCCAGCAGAGCACAGGCCTGACTCCACAGGTGTTTCCCTGCACCCTGCCCACCCTTTTCTGGGGCCCAACCCAGGGCCGAGGAAGTAAGCAAGGATCTTTTGGCCATGCTTCATTTCTCTAGGAGCCAGCAATGCAATTGCAGTCAGACCCTCGGTGTCTCTTGAGACAAGAAAATGAAGCGTTTTTGCTACTGGACGCAGCCACGGAACATCGCAGCCCATGAGGGGTAGCGCCCAGCATTAATGGGGTCCCTCTGCGGAGTCTATCTGCCGCTACCACAGAGCATCTCAACCTGAGCCACACGCACACCCACAGGGAAGAGCCATACACGTGCTCATTCGTTTGTTCATTCGTTCATTCAACAATAACTTCCTGAGCACTTGGTCTTGGGAGGATTCTGAGATAAGTAAAACCCAGTGCCTCTTGCAAGAACCTCAGAGAGCAGTGGGGAAGTAGAAAGGAGGAGAGAAAAATTAGGTGACATTAGGAGAAGTGCTCAAACTGAGACCCCAACAGGGAGCTAAGAGACACACGCAGGTCCAAGGGAAGACATGGGAGTTGGGTCTCAGTGGCTGGATGAAAATTTAGAGGAGCTGGTTTGGAGGCAGAGGGATGTTGGGAAGAGCTCTTTGTGCAGCCTGCCGAACACTATACAGACTTTAGTCCAAGAGACGGGGAAAGCCTTTGGTGGGCTGTGAGGAGAGGTATGATGTGATCTGGATACTGTTCTGTTGATAACGGACTGCTGAGGAGAAGGAGAAGGATGGAAGCAAGACTGGTTTGGGAGGCTCTTACAATAATTCAAGTGACAGACGATGAAGGAAAGACACACGCAGGCATTCTCCCATCCACTTGTGATATTCTTTGCCATCTGGCCGGACCAAACCTTCTCCCTCCTTCAGCAAGGATGACCCTTAAGTAGTAATTATAGTCTCCAACTGCCTATTCCTTGCTCTAATTTTCTTCCACGTCTTCAAATACCCAGTAGACTCATTGAGTTTCCCTTCATAGCATGCTCTCTGAATCTAAGAGCTTCACAGAGTGCCTGCTCCATCTCTAGGGTCAGAGAAACCCATTCTGTGGAATCAAGGGGACCTTGCTTTGGAGAATAATATTGGATCAAGCCCAACTTGAGCACAGGGGAATCCTAAAACCCCACAGACCCAAGCAGTAGTCTGAGGCTTCAGTACGAGAGATAGGGAATGACAGGTACCTAAACTCCACGAGAGTACAATAGACGCTATTCTTTCTGGAGTTCTTAGGAGAGACCCCGGCTGTCTTATAGCAGACTCTCTTTTGTTTCATTTCTCTCCCTTACATGGTGAGCAGTGTCCTTCAAAGGAAGCATTTAGAGGAAAATGTCTCCACAGGCCTGATCCTTTTCTTTGAAAACATAATAACACTCAAGAATGACAACAATGTAAATCACCAGAATCATTAGGCAGAATCTCAATGAATTGAAATTGCTTACATCAGGGTAAGATTAGGTCAGCTGCCTTGAAGGGAAGCAGAGCGCTGGGGTTCGTGGACTCCCAGCCTTTCAAAAGCAAATATTGTCAGAGCGGCACCGTCTCGGTAGCCTGGATAGTCAAGCCTGATAAGCCCATCCTTGTCTGGAAAGGAACAAATTACCCTGCCACTCAGTGTCTGAGACCCCTTTATTACCCATCCCACAAAGACAAATTACCCTGGAAATGCTGATAGGATTGACCCTCCAAAAGCGCTAGGTCTGCCCCACAAGCATGGGCTACCTCTGCTCATAAAATTTGGGTGGAGGGGACAGGGCTCCCCAGAAAGTCCAAGATGCTGCCTCATGAGGAAAGTTACATTCAAATCACCGAGCAAACCCAGGAAGGTCTGAACAACCCAAGGGAGATGGAAATCCTCTGAAAAGCAAAATAGAGCCATTATGTCTCAGGCCTAGGAAAAGCCAGAGAGATTCTAGTGCCTGAAACAAATAACAGGAAAAATATGTCAGATGTGTGGTTGCGGCATAAATCATGAACAAAAACACAATTATAAGACTCTGGAGGAGTGGGAGGAGCCGTCGCTTGAGTACGACTCTCGATAACTATCAAACACAATTTTCACCGTCACCGCCGAGGAGCGGGCAGTTAGTTTGTAACCACATCTATTTTAGGATGTCAGGAATGACTTGCCCTGGGAAGCTATGGTGCCCTCCTCTTTTTTTTTTCCTCCTTTGTAATAAAGTAACATTTATCTTAGAAAAATTGGGACTTGATTCCTTCTGAGAGTAGAAGGTACTCCAGACCTCCAGTGACCCAGACAAGGAAGGAGAGAATGGCCTGGGGGATTAAATTTTGGTGCAAGTCCTGAGTTGTGTCTGAATCCCACATTCCATTTCCTGGTGTCCTTCCCTTCACAGGCGAGCCTTGATGAATCTGATTTGTGCTTCATGATTTGGGCTCTCCTTTGCACCATCTCTCCTGATGGGGTGAAGCAACCCCCTCATGAGTGAAAGGGCAGTGTTTAATGCTTGGGTTGGGGGGGTTCGAGTTTGAGCCCCGCCACTTCTTAGTTGGATAGTCTTGGGGAATTTGTGTAATAACTCCCTACCTGCTCCCCTTCACAGTAAAACAGGAATAAAAATAAAGCCGTCGAGAAGATTAAATTAGATCATCCATGTAAACCACTCTGCTCTCATGAAATATCTGCAGAATTGAATTAAGACTAGACTGGAGATGAGGAGAAGGAAAGAAGAAGGATCTGCATAATGCATGAAACGTAAGCCTCAAACCCCTGGTCCCTGGGTAATCGAGAGCGGACATAATAAAAACAGTAGTGACTATCCAACAGCAATCCATTTTCATTTTGGAGATAAATATTTTTATATCTTAAAAACTAGCAAGAGAAAATGATTTAAGATGGGTAACAATCAAGAGGGCCAGTTATCATTGTCGCCAAAATAGAAGCAAGTGACTCAAAGTGGCCCAGGCAGAAAGAAATACCTAGGAAAGGTTTAGCTGCCACCTCTGAGTGAAGTCATTCTCTGCTACACAGCAAGGAATCCTCTCGGTCCATCATAGGGAGTTTAAAATAGAGGATACAGGATCCAGCCTTCTCAGGAAATGAGAAGCCCAGAATGGAAAGGAAAGGTCCAATGATTCATTTTTATGATGTTATATGATTCTCAAATATTATTTAAATAATAGCTCAATGAAGTATCCCCATTTTACAGATGAGGAGATTGAGGCTCAGGAATGGACCAAAAGTCATGTCACCAGTTAGGTGCAAAAGCTGGGATTACACCCAAGTTTGTCTGACTTCCAAGCCAGTGCATCCAAACTTCAGGGGGAAGGGGGGTCACTATACACATACACATACACACACACACACACACACACACACACACACACAC